>JBBPBX010004720.1:2829-72268 GCA_038048925.1 Garcialebias charrua
CAATCTTCGGCTCTGGAGCCACATGCGGCTCTTTGGTCCCTCTGCAGCAGCTCTTTCAACCTTTGACCAAAACTTACATAAAACTGATTTTTATTGGTTGTTATAACTACTAAAAGGGCTAATTTTAGCAGTTTTCCTGTAATTTATTTTGCAAATATATGAATACTAGAAACATTACAAGGAGTAAGACATACTCACTTTCACTTTATGCTTTATTTCTTCAAAGTTTTTCTACAATAAAAAAAATCACATAAGAATGCATAGTTTATTGTTTTAGTTTTTAGAAACTGGGCAAAAATTATATATATTTTTTGTCTTTACAAGAATCTTGTCATTTATTTTGTCTTAGAATGTAAAAATATTAATAAATGGTAAAAATAATTAGATATTTTTAGTTATATAAAATCACCCCTAGTGTCCAGAAAAGAGCCCTCCAACAAACTTAAAGTTGTCCGTTGGCCACCAGTTGGAATCTCAATTGTAGCAGGTGCTATGGCTCCAGACACAGAATGGTTGCAGACTCCAGGCCTCATGTATCAAGGGTGCGTACGCACAAAAACCGTGCGTACGTCACTATCCACGCAAAACTCCGTATGTATCAAAACAGAACTGAACGTGGAAATGTGCGCATTCCCACGCCAGCTCCAGGGCTGGCGTACGCACGTTTCTGTGGTTTTTGTTCCTTTGGCGACACTTACAGGTGATTCTGAGAAACTGAAGCCCCACAGTCTGTGGTTGACTTTAAGAGCAGCTTGAAGACCTTTCTTTTCAACCGAGCATACTCTACCTCCTCATGATTCTACTTTTGATCTTAGCTGACACTGTTGTTGATTTTAATTGTATTATTATTTGTTTTATTGACATTTACTTCTGTTGCACCTTGTAGCACTTTGAGATTTTCATTAATGAAAAGTGCGTTATAAATTGAATTCATTATTATTATTATTATTATTATTATTACTGTTCATGATGTGAAAATGATTGTTGTTCACACCAGACACACATGATTAACAATTATTACATCCACATGGACGCAATTAAATAAAGGACGCGCAAAGTTGTGCAAAAAATACATTTAACAGGAACGGATTCAGCCTTACTGGAGGATATAAATAGTGTAACACGCAGAGCATTTATTTATAAACAGATATAATTTTCTGATCTAGGATATGGCTTATCAGCCGTTTTCAGGAATAATCCTTTTTCAGTTTGGCACTGCGCGCACTGGAGCGCAACACAGGAGCCGTGCATCACGTGTGCACGTGCAGAAACTGGGGTTCCACAGAGTTTCCAGAGGGAGCTGGCAGACCGATCGGGGCTGTGCCAGTCCAGTCCACACAAAGCCGATTCATGTCCAATGGAATGGTCTCATCCATATGATTCCAAAGGCTGAGTCATGGTCGCGCTTTGGAGCGCGCGCGCACCCTCGCCGGTGTTACACGGCAGTGGAGGTGTTACATAATCTGCGTTTATTGTAGATTTCTCCAAAATGACACGTGAAAGTACACCATATATAACTTGTAGGAGAGCAAAAGATTCACAGACAGACTGCGCACAAAGGCTGCGGCGCGCGCAGCGTTTGGAGACTCCAACATCACGTCATGTCATGAAAACTCCACTGAGACGCACAGACTCGTTTCTTCATATCATCTATTAAATAAACAAAGATCTATGTTCTACCAAACATCTAAGTTCCTCTGTGTTTACAGTAATTATGGTAATAAACTCGTGCGCAAAGTTAATATTTTCACTCAGAATGAATGGATGAGCCGTTGCGCACCAAAGCAGGGTGCGCGCACACACAAATACCGACACACAATCACTCGTTCTTTGCGTGATAAACACATTTTATTACTATTCTTACTTAGGATTTTTTTCCTCACTCATATTATATTAAATTCATTATTTTCCTGAATCTAGAAATCATTTCTGATCGCGCAGGGATCAAACAAACATGTCCTTCACACATGCAGGAAGTAATTTGCATCTGTTTAACATATGTAAATGAAGGCGTGTCAGGGGAGGTGTCTCACGTGCGCTCAGTTCCACGTTAATTGTGATGTACAAAAGGAATGTGCGTGGATTCAGGCGTACGCACAGTTTGATACATCTGGATTTTTTTGTGCGTACACAGTTTTCTGGATTTGACCGTACGTCACGTTTCAGTAAGAAGTCCACGCAAGTCTTTGTACATGAGGCCCGGTCTAGATAGAATCCTGATCCACACTCCTTACCAGTTGGTGGCGGTAATGCACTATTAAGTTGTTTGCCAACTGCCAAAAAACACAAGAAGCCCAGAGAGAATGAATGGTCTGATGTGGAGTTACTGTCTCAAGACTGATGTAATCCAACAAAATGTCTTCATACTGTTTAATACAGAGTATTTTTATTCTTCCAATTCATGAGTCGGTACATGTATTTTATTGTTTTTTGCTATGCGTAAGGTAGTAAAAATCATGTGAACCTTTGTCTCCATCATCAAAGTTGCCCAATAAGCAAACGGATGGAGTGGAATATTACATCTCAGAAACTTTGATAAGGCTTCACATATCCAGCACCAAAACCTCTGAACAGGTGGACAGAACCAAAATGCGTGGATGTAATTGTCAGGAATATTGTCCGTACACTGTGAGCAAGTATTAATAATAATAATGAATTCAATTTATACCGCACTTTTCATTAATAAAAATCTCAAAGTGCTACAACAAATAAAACAAGTGATAAAATCAAGTAAAATCAATAATATCAACGAAGATTAAAGACAGAATCATGTGGAGGCAGAATAGGCCTGCTTAAAAAATAAATAAAATAAAACAAGTGATAAAATCAAGTAAAATCAATAATGTCAACCAAGATCAAGATAAAATCATGTGGAGGCAGAATAGGCTTTGATGCGAAACCCATCCTGAACATCCGATAACCTGTGTAATGTACTCTATAGAGGATTTTGTATTGTATTAATTGTAAATAGGAGTTTTTAATCATCCTAGAGTTAATTTAGCCTTAATCAGCTTTTCGGAGTTCCACTGGTGTCAGTGGCGAGTCCAGCTCTATTGCTTGACTGGTTTAGGAAGTGTTATTTTACCCAGGAATTGATCAATTTCATTATCTTATGGGTTTATCTGGGGTGAGTATAAAGCTTTATAAAAATCTCTTAAAGCTGTTCATTCTTTCAGGATTATAAACTGTATTCCCAGTCAAGTCAACTAGTTTTTTCCCCCTCATTTTGATCCATTTAGGTAGCCGACATTGTTTTGCTAAAAGTTTCTATTATAAGTCTTTGTATCAAAAGTATTTAAAAGTTAAATTCAGATTTTGCTTTACACTCTTTAGCATTTTTTCATCTTGGTATGCTTCTAATTTTGTTTCTTCCAATTCCTGAAGAGTTTGTGACGAGAATGAGATTTTACCTCACGTTTCCTGCCTCCTAGTGCACAGATGCTTATGTTCCAGGCAAGTCATACTCCATGAAGCCCACTAAAACTGATATCTTCCATCTGCAATGTCAAGTTTCCAGGTTATACTTTTGGGATTTCATTTGCTATAGTTAAACAGGAGCATGATCGAGCATGATCACTGACAAATCTATACGGTACATCAAGTGCCCTTCGAACAAGCTGCCGACTAAAAATGCAGACTGTAAGAGACAAGTATACTCCACGGTTCAGGTGGAAATATGCCATGTGCATCGCAAAGTCCTTAATCACTCATGTACCGTTTTAACTGTGCCAAGTTCCTGCTGTACTACGTCCATTCATCCAATATAAAGTTGACGGACCAGTGTTTGTATTTTCAAAGGTAGGGAAACTAGTAGGGATGCACCGATCCACATTTCTCACTTCCGATCCGATACTTATTAACTCAGTATCGGCCGATACCGATACTTTCCCGATCCGATACTGTTCAGGTATTTGACTCTGTATAATGAAACTTTTGCACCCAAACTATTCATTTTAACATTGTGTGAGATAAACCCAATGAAGACACTCTTAAGCCTTACAATAGGGAACCCCCCTATTGTAAGGCTTAAGAGTGTCTTCATTGGGTTTATCTCACACAATGTTAAAAAGGGCAGTCACAGATTGTGATTGAACACAAGTGCTCTTTGAAGCTGGATCGGAAAAGTATCGGCAGGTTTGATCCGATACCCGATACTTGCTTCTCTATCAGCATTTATAAAAACAAACAGAGTGACCCGGAGAATGACCAGCCAATCAAAACAGAGTTGTTTGTCACGCCCCAACCCACGCCCCCACCTGTCACAGCGCGTTCTCAAAGGATTGCAAAGCGATGCAGGACTGTATGTATTAAAGATCCCTTCTTCATCCCAGAGCTGGACTTAGTTTTTTTGCCAAAAGTCAAGTGATCGCTTCATCCTCCACTCACAGGAATGAGGAACGCTGACAGACATGAAGTCACGAGCGAATCAATCGTGTCCAAACGTTGCTTCGTGAACCTCTGCTGATTTTTCTGTTGTTGGACAAGTGCTCCATGGTTTTATAATATTTTTTAAAAGGTTTTTATAACATAATCACAGAACTTTGCAGCGCTCCAGCAGACACAGCAGGGGGCGGATCCCAAGTTCAGCAGAGCACGGACTGTGGCTCACCCTCTGAGCCATATATAGCTCTGAGGGGAGGGAGCAGAATGCTTTTCTGCGCTGAAACTGCATATCCTAGCTTTAACAAAACACCTCAAGACCCTGACAATTTCATTGAAGGGTTTTTGCAGAACTCATGGAAGCCGAGGCCTGAAACTTAAGTATTCATTTCTTTTAATATGGTTTTCCCCAATAGGCAGTAAACAGTTGCAGAGATCCAACTGGAGCTGGGTCATTTTATCATTGAGTTTCATCAAGAATGACCCACACAGGTTCTGTGTATTTTACTCTTTATTTTTTTTTATTAGTCCTTGTGTAAATCGTTACATGCGTTTGCTTATCCTCTTGTATACAACACCACCGACGGTCATCGTCTGTTAAAAGAAAAATCCATTAGGGAAAAAGAAATGGCAACTTTAATACCACAAAAACTAAAATGATTAACCTACATTTACAATGGTGTCCTGATCCACCATTTCTGTGACAGACTCAATTCCCTTTAGAGAAACCTTCAACTTGCCTCCATCTAGTAGAACCACCCCCTATGGGGAAACAAAGTAAATGTTTAAACTACACAAAGTAACTGAACTATGTTTAAAGGCTTGCACTTACCTTGACCTTCTCTCCAGTCATAGTCTCCAGCTCAGTCTCCTGGCCAATTGTGAACTCATTGACCATAACCTTTGAGCCAGTAGTGATGGTAATCTTGAAGTGGTCACCAGTCTCTTCAATTTCAGAGATGCTCTTGATGTCTTTTCCTTTCTGGATGAGGTCATCAGAAAGTCCTGAGGCAGAGGTCCTTCAGTTAACACTCTGAACATCCACAGTTTGAAGACAACAGTGAAACTGTAGACTCACCAATGGCCTTCATGAAAGGCTCAAAGTTCTCCTGTGACTCCAGCTGGTATTTTCCAGAGAAAGACATGATGGCAGACAATGAAGACATAGTAAGGAGAAGCTCTCTGCCTGTTTTATACTCCCACAACTGCAGGGGATCAGTGATTAACCACAGGTGATTTTAATTTACTTTTTATTTATTTTTATCAGGCACTAAGAATATGTACAGGTGCTTTTAAAACATCAACAGCAGCATTACAGATTGAAATGGGAGAAATGCCTCTTAAATTTAAATGGGAACAACTATCCTTGAACTGGTCAAATCTCCAAGGACAAAGAAATGATCATCCAACATTAGAGGTGCTTCAGTCAGGTTGGGAAAAGGAAAAAGAAAAAGTTTTGGGTGGTTAATAAAAGCCAAAGTTAATAAAAACCCATTTAGATAAAATAGATATATGTCTGATAGTTCCATTACCCATATTACCACCTTATGTACTTCCTGATGCAATAGTGGATTTTTCATTATTAGAAAAGAAAAACAAGAATACAATTTTTACTATGAATAAATATACAGTACAGGAATATAATAATAATAATAATAATAATAATAATAATAATAATAATGAATTCAATTTATAATGCGCTTTTCATTAGTGAAAATCTCAAAGCGCTACACACATTGAATGCTACACACATTCATACACCGGTAGCGGCAGACTACCATGCAAGGTGCTTTCCAGTCCTACCGGGAGCAACTCGGGGTTAAGTGTCTTGCCCAAGGACACAACAACACATGGTGTGGGGAACCGGGATTCGAACCGCCAACCTTCCGATCAGGGGACGACTGCCATTACCACTACGCCACGGCCATATATTAACCAATATTATAATTATATACATATATACACGGACGCATCAAAAAAATGCAGCTAATAGAATAGGGATAGCATTCATTGTACCACAGTTTCATATTTTTCATTTATTTACTTATGTATTTATTTTTTATTTATTTTTCATTTCAAATTTAAGACACACATTTTTTCTTTACAAANGGCGTCCGTTCTGGGAGTGGGGTGAGATGATGGGCCGTCGGGTGTTGTCCTGGACTATGGGAGGGCTCTGTGCTTGGGGGTTCGCCATGAGGGGGGCTGGCATTGCGCTCTCCCTGGGGCTGCTTGTGCTCGGGTGTCCTGTCCTGTCGGCGGGGCACGGGTTGGGCCAGATCTTGGATATCTGCTACCCTCCGCCCCAGAATAAATGGGCCTACCTCTTGGGTTTGGGTGTGGGCCGGCCTATGTAGGGGGCAGGTACATGTCTTGAACCTAGGGGGTATAGAGTGTGCATCGGGATTATGAATGGAATGTGTCGTTATTGTTTGTTTTTGTGTGAGTGAGGGTGAGGATGTGGGTGGGTCTGAGTGTGTTTGTGTATGAATGTCTAATTGTCAGGCTGAACTTGGACTGCCCCCTCTCTGATACATCTGAGGCTACTTGGTGTTGCGCTCCTGTTGCGTGGCCCCCGGGTGGGTGTGCCTTTGCCTGCGGGCGTGCTTGGGGCCCTCGCTGACGGGGGTTGGGCGCTTGGGGGTGTGTCGGCTCGGCCTGGTGGCTGCCTGGTGGAGCTCGGGTCCTCTGGTCCTATCGGGTCTGGGCCTGAGGGGTGACCGTCCCCGGTGGCCGGGCCTCGGTGGCCGGGCCTCGGTGGCCGGGCCTGTGGCTACATCGGTGCAGCGGGCTCCGACGGGGGCCTGTGAGTTTGTTGCTGTTGGCCCCGGGGGGTCATTGTGTAGTCGCTGGTGGAGCTCTTCCGGTTCTCCCATTTGGTCGGATCTGGGGAGTGGGCGAGAGGCTCTACTTGTTCGGGTAGCCCCGGGGACCCTGGGCTCAGGGTCCTTCTTGGGGTCTTGGGCTCTGATCGCCCCCTTTGTCTGCCTCGGGCCTTGGGGGGGCGGATCTCTGATTTTTCACGGTCGCTATTGTATGTTCTATTCGAGAAACCTTATTCACTTGTGCATGCTCACAACCACACACAAATGGATGCAGGGATGTATATGTAGATATCATATGCAGATATGTAGATGGGTTTGTGAATGAATATGAATAGGGGTGCACCGATTTCAATTTTCTGGCCGATCACCAATTTTTAAAAAAGTCTGATCTGCCGATTCCGATTTTTGCCGATACCGATTTTTTTTTTATATATACCATAAATGACACGTTCAGGTGTAAAAGATCAAAATGCACCTTCAATGTTCCAATCTTACTTTATTGTAAACCAAGTTTAACCCCCCACCAAAAAAATAAAAATAAAAATCAGTTCTTTTTACTCTTTCACTTGTTACATTTTAAAAAACAAAACAAAAAAAGATAAAGCAGCATGTGTAACATTCTCAAGTCAGTTGGTAATAAGAAATAACACTCGTAGTGCTGGGCGATATGGAAAAAATCATATATCACGATATGGACTTTTTTATATCACGATAACGATATATATCACGATATATACAACACGATGTGTGTGTGTACAGGAAAAATTTGGACCAAAGTTTATTTTTTATTTTTTTTTATTTTACTACAGATACAGTTACAATTATAAGAATGTGAACAAAAAGAACAAGGAAATTTGGACCAAAGTAGAAAATGAGTTTCTGCTTTGGTCCAAAGTTTTCCTGCAGGTGGCGGTAAAACAACGGCTGCTAATAAAACCCACGAAGAAGAAATCCGCCCTGGAATCTGGAGTAAACAAGGCAAGAAACAGAAAAGAGAAAACGTTGCGTTTGATTCCGGTTCTGTTGTGTCTCTGGTCTGTTTTGTATTGGTTAACTGGACCAGAGTTCGGACTCGGTTGGACTCTGGGTTCGTGTCCTCTGGACCCATTTTGTCTCTTGAGTTTCAGCGGAACGAAATAATGGAAACTAACAAGGTGAGCTTCCCCATCTTTTTGGTAAAAGTTCTTCCTCGGGCTGCCTGTGCAGCTGTTTCTCCTTGTTGTGACACCAGCTTCATGCTCTGTTGCTCTCGAGCTTAACAACGTAAAGCATGTGTCACAAACCCGCGCGTGCGTTAAACATAAAGCAGCGCCGTCATCTCGAAAAACCACAATATGAAGCTTCTTTGCGACAGTTATTTTTTATTCTTATTTATCACGATAGAGACGATAGAAGGAAAGTAGCACGATAGACACGTTTCTATCATCCCCACGATATATATCGTCATATCGCACAGCACTACTCGCACAGGTAAGTTTGTCCTCACAGAATTATTCCAGTCATTTTTTCATTAATGGCAGGTTTTTCTTGATGAACAAAAGCAATTCTGCTTTGTCACCAGACAGGCGACTTCTTTTCTCATCTACAACATGTCCAGCCAAGCTGAACAGGTTAGGGCTGGGCGATATGGAAAAAATCATATATCACGATATGGACTTTTTTATATCACGATAACGATATATATCACGATATATACAACACGATGTGTGTGTGTGTGTGCACAGGAAAAATTTGGACCAAAGTTTTTTTATTTTATTATTTTACTACAGATAGTTACAATTATAAGAATGTGAACAAAAAGAACAAGGAAATTTGGACCAAAGTAGAAACTAGATCTACCTTAATTCAAGGAGTACGATTATGGAATGACTTAATGACAAATGTTAAGGAAGCCAAATCATTCCTTGTATTTAAGAAACTGGTAAAAAATGAATTGCTAAAAAATATAAATGAATCTAATTTAATGTGTGATATATGTGAATTGAAAATTGACTGAGTTATTTACTTATTTTGTTATTATAGAAAATATTGTTTGAACTGTTATTAGATGAATAAGGAGCAGATTTAATAAGATTTATTCTTCATCTGCTACCTTTCATTTTATTTTTTATTTTTTTTCTATTATGAATACGTTAATTGTTGTATTTCATATTATAAAATGAATAAACTAACAAACAAACAAACAACTCCTTTTCTACTTTGGTCCAAATTTTTCCTGCAGGTGGCGGTAAAACAACAGCTGCTAATGAAACTCACGAAGAAGAAATCCGCTCTGAAGTTTGAGTAAACAAAGCAAGAAACAGAAAAGAGAAAACGTTGCGTTTGATTGCGGTTCTGTTGTGTCTCTGGTCTGTTTTGTATTGGTTAACTGGACCCGAGTTCGGACTCGGTTGGACTCTGGGTTCGTGTCCTCTGGACCCATTTTGTCTCAGAGTTTCAGCGGAGCGAAATAATGGAAGCTAACAAGGTGAGCTTCCCCCTCTTTTTGGTAAAAGTTATTCTTCTTGGGCTGCCTGTGCAGCTGTTTTCTCCTTGTTGAGACACCGGCTTCATGCGCCTGCGGCTCTGTTGCTCTCGAGTTTAACAACGTAAAGCATGTGTCGCAAACCCGCGCGTGCGTCAAACAAAGCAGCGCCGTCATCTCGCAAAACCACATATGAAGCTTCTTTGCGACAGTTATTTTTTTATTCTTATTTATCACGATAGAGACGATAGAAGGAAAGTAGCACGATAGACACGTTTCTATCGTCCCCACGATATATATCGTCATATCGCACAGCCCTAGAACAGGTGCTCACTTTCAATGCTTGTGCATGGGGCAGAGAGGTAGGTTCAGGCAAGATGAGGGCAACGATTTTCATTGATCCTCCAGTAGACCAATGGGTCCTGGCTCCTTTCAACAGGAACCTCTGATATGTAGTTATGTACCTGCATAGCTGAAGGGCTGGCCAGCTGCTGCTCCTTTTCAATGTTCTCCTTTAAGATTTCGTTGTGAACTGCAAATAGTAGACTACACCTTTTTGCTGCAGCTTCATCGATGTCAGGAGGTTCCACTTCAGAGAATGTTCCTGCAGCAGGTGTGCATCTGGTCCCCCCCTCTGCTGAGAAGTAGTGATTCTTGTACCTTGTTTTGCATAAACAAAAAAGATGGGTCAATCATTGTGTTTTGTAGACCACAGATAGGTTTTTAAAATTTTTATGGTATGTATTATGGGGTATCCAGACAGTGCTCATTCAATTTAATACACAAAATAATTCTTAGATAATCTAATTATACCCTTTTTAATTCTGCCATTTTTAACTTTCGTTTTGAACGACCTGTTTATGATAATGAGATCTCGTGGCACGCCCTTCAAAGATCTGCTTACATTAACTCCGCCCTCCAAAGGCAGACGAGGAAGTCAACTCACGTTACTGCCACAGAGCCGAGCTGAACTGAACTGGACCGTGCAACGTATTTATTGTGTGGGACAGATCAGATGTGTACAAGTTGTCGTGTCATTTTTTATTTTTCCTCTGTAATAAATGTCCAACTCCCTCCCTGATGTCTCCCTCCCTCTCCCTGTGCGCGCGAGCTGGAGGTAGCGAGCGGATGGCTGCTCCCTCTTCACCAGCTCCTCACACTTTTCTTTCCTGCACCTTTTATTTCTCCATGCACCTCCTCCACCTTTGCTTTCTCTTCCTTATCACCAGCGGCGGGTGGGGGACCGGCCGCAGCCGCGCACCCCCCCTCACCTCCCACGCAGCGGTAGCGGGACCTGCCGCACCCGCGCACCCCCTAGCACTCGCGGACACACACACACATACACACACACATACACACACTCACACTCACAGCGGGGCTGTCTTGTACACATACACACACACACACGGGTTTGTCAATGAGGTTTAGCAGTACGTAGTCTGTCCTGCTAATGACACATAAACCAACACACACACACACACAGCAACATGCTGCATCGCTGGTCATTCAAGCCATTCAATTTTAAATCTGCTTAGTGCGCGCTCCATTATCTGGGCCAGGAGGGTCAGAGAGTTAGCTGGCTAGACTCTGTGACATTTTTAGCCATTGTGCTGACATAAAATAAGGAAAAACAACCGTCAACTCTTTTATACTGAAGTGGGTGGAGCCGCACCAGGGGTTGTTGGTGAGGGGCTGGACTCAAAGTTGAGGTGGGTTGTGGCTGCGGTTTGTGACGTCACAAACTGTAGGAAGTGCAAAACGAAGTGTTTTTTATCAAAGATAAATAAATCTACTTAGAGTAAATAAACCACTGGGTGCATTTTTTGGCCTTAGGACTGTTTTTTTATGAAGTAAATACCCAAAGTTGAGTAAAAAAAACATTAAAAAGTGAACCCTGCTAACACACGACTGCACACCATCGTACAGCTCCAACCACTTCATCAAGTTTACGGACGACACAACAGTGGTAGGTCTCATCAGCAACAACGATGAGACGGACTACAGGAACGAGGTGAGCCGCTTGGCCTTGTGGTGCGGACACAACAATCTCACTCTCAACGTGGAGAAGACAAAGGAGATTGTCGTGGACTTCAGGAAGAGGGATGCACAACATGCCCCTCTGACCATCAACAGCACCGCAGTGGAGAGAGTGGACAGCACCAAGTTCCTGGGAGTGCACGTCTCAAAGGACCTGTCCTGGAGCAGGAACACTGCAGCACTGGCCAAGAAGGCTCACCAGCGCCTCTACTTTCTCCGCAAGCTGAAAAGGGCTGGAGCTTCAACCTCCATCATGTGCACCTTCTACAGGGGAGCCATAGAAAGTGTCCTGACAAGCTGCATCACGGTGTGGTTTGGTGCATGCACTGCATCCTGCCGCAAGAGCCTCCAGCGCATCGTGAAAGCAGCTGAGAAGATCGTCGGCACCTCCTTGCCCTCACTGCAGGACTTACACAGCAAACGCCTCACTCGGAAAGCCCACTGCATGGCAGGTGATCCCACACACCCACTACACAGCCGCTTTAGACTGCTGCCATCAGGGAGGAGACTGAGGAGTCTCCAGGCTCGAACCAGCAGACTGAGAGACAGCTCTGTTCATCAGGCAGTCAGAATGCTAAACACTCTGCCTGCTCTGCCTCCCCTCCCATTTGAACTGCCTTAACACAAAAAACTTTCTCACACATTACCACACAACACAAAGATTTTAACACTGGACTCTGTGTCATCAAACGGGTTATTCACTAAACTCTCGGTCATGTGCTCATTCAGTTTGCACTACTTCTCATATTTGCACTAATGTTTGTATTACATTACTGCCTATAGTCATACTACTGTTTACATTCACTGTTTACATTTATTAATACTGTTTACATTTATTACTACTGCTTTACATTTATTATTACTGTTTACATTTACACTACTTTTATCTACACTACTGCAGATACATATACAGCATTCTCTGACTAGCCTTATCTAAGGATGCCAAATGTGCCTTATGTGCCTTACTTCATATGCCACTTTGCCTATATACCAACATCAACTACCTCATACATATACTGTGTACATTAACTTATATGCTGCTGTGCCACTCTTTGCAAATGTCAACGCTAGAAACTTCAGTTTATTTTATAGATATACGTTTTATACTTTTTATACTACTATGCAAAAACTCAGGACAGTATTACACTTTTATTATTTCATTTTATGCTTATGTTCATTGGGTGTTTGGTGTTTTAGGGGTGTTTGGTGTTTCAGTGTTGGTGTAAATTTTCATACTTTTATACTATTATGAAAAAACTCAGGACAGTGTTACACTTTTTTACTATTTTATGCTTATGTTTATTAAATGTTTTAGTGTTTAGTGTTTAGATGGTTACTGTTGCACCGAGGGACTGAGAGAAACGCAATTTCGGTCCTGTGTATGTCCTGTACATATTGCAGTTCTGACAATAAAGTTGACTTTGATTTTGACTTTGAATATGTGGTCCCCCTTAAAAGTTTTTTTAAATTGCATGTAAATAAAGAAATGCATATACCGGTAAATGTTTATGTTTATGTTGGTAAATGCATTTCTTTATTTACATGCAATTTAAAAAAAACATTTAAATTAAATTTAAAATAAAAATTTCTTGATTGAAATTTTCAATAAAGAAATTTTTATTTTAAATTTAATTTGAATGTTTCTTGAAATAGAGTAGTAGGCTAAAAGTAATTTTGACTAAAATAGAATATTCACAGTTACTTACCTTGGATCCAGAATAGTGGCCAAGCTGTACAGAAGCTCATGCAGCATCTTCTCACAACAACCTCCAGAAACTTAGCTTTGGCTTTACCCACACCACGGTCTGTGCTTGCTTGCCTCTCCAAATCCGTTTGGGTGCAGTGATGGCTGGGATTACAGTTTAAGAGTATTTGATTACGTTTGAATATTTCGTCAATCCACTGTGCAGTAAAACTTAACATGGACATTAAACTTACATCTGAAGTCCAGATGTCTGTTGTAACGCTGAGAGTATTTTTATTAGCTTTTAGCAGGCTGCGGGTGTCTCTTGAAACGTGGCTGAACATCTCCGGTACTGAAACATGAGAAAAATATCTCCGCCCCGGCATGTTATATCATGGGCTCATGTGCTGCATCAAGCTTCTAAAACCTTTGTCCTCAACGACTGAAAAGGGCTGGTCGTCTAATGCCATGAACTCCATCACTTTCCTCGTGGTAGCTTTGCTCTTCGTGCTCATAAAAGTTAAAACAACGGCTGTGAAAACCACCGACTGGCTCGTTGTTAACGCTAGCTTAGCTTAGCTTGGTTGCTCTCTTCAAACGTTGCACACTTGGCTGCGTGGCGATTTCTTAAATGGCGAACAAGGTTTGTTGTCTTAAAGGTTTTTGTTGTGGCTCCACCACGACTTACTTCGGCTTTACACAAATTGCTGGTGAAGATTCTCAGTCGTCCAGGACATGATGAAATCAAAAAAGGCGTTCAATACAGGATCAACTGGACTTTATTTGTTGCAGAAAACGTTTCGACTTCTGTCCAGAAGTCTTTTTCAATTCTGAATGGAAGCTGTGAGAACGAGAAGTTTTATACAGGCTTACAAGTCACGCACCAACATATGAAATTGGAAACTGAAATAACACCACAAATTAACTAACATGCCCATTCTATTTAAATTGACAAAACGACACATCCCAGCTTAACAAAAGGGGGTTTGTAACACATACATGTAAATTGAAAGATCACACCTTAACAGTAGGAGGTTCCCTTGAGGTCTCTGTTAGAAGACACAAAACTGTATGTAAATTGACAAACAACACCTCCCAAACAACAACAGAGGCTACTCAGAGAACTTTGTTAGTCTAATTTACAGACAAGGCATCCCTGCTCCCATCCGGTGTAAAACGTTTCGGAATCAAATCCAAAACTGAGTTATAGGTCTTAGACAGTTGAAATCTCAGACCTCCTCCTCTGTTAAGAGAAGGTTTTTCTCTCTTAACATACACAGCTTCCTTTACCCCCCTCTCAAACCATCTGTGTTCTCGGTCCAAAATTTGAACATTCTGGTCCTCAAAGGAGTGTCCCTTGTCCGTGAGGTGGAGGTGAACGGCTGAGTTTTGTCCAGAGGAGGTTGCTCTCCTATGTTGAGACATTCTTTTGTGGATAGGTTGTTTCGTTTCTCCGATGTAACGGTCTGAGCAGACTTCGCTGCACTGGACTGCATAAACCACCCCACTCTGTTTGTGTGTGGGGGTTCTGTCCTTCGGATGCACCAGCCTCTGTCTGAGAGTCCGGCTGGGTTTGAAGTGTACTGGGATGTTGTGTTTGTTGAAAATCCTTCTGAAATTCTCTGAGACTCCAGCAACATAAGGAATGACAATGTTTTTCCGTCTGTTAGACTTTTTCTGTTCATTATTGTGTTTAACAGATTTCCTTGCTGACTTGACAAACGCCCAGTTGGGATATCCACATGTTTGCAGAGATGTTTTGATGTGTTTCTGTTCCTTTTCCTTCCCTTCTGTCCTTGTGGGGATGTGTTCTGCCCGATGCTGTAAAGTTCTGATGACAGAAAGTTTGTGCTCCAGTGGATGGTGAGAGTCAAACAGAAGATACTGGTCTGTGTGGGTTGGTTTTCTGTAAACTTCAATGTTGAGACTGTCATCTCCCTCCATATGCACCAAACAGTCCAAAAAAAGGCAGCTTAAATGGTAAATGGTAAATGGAGCTTATTTATATAGCGCTTTCCAGCCCCCTGTGAGGAGCCCCAAAGCGCTTTACAATACCAGCCATCCACCCATTCATTCAGACATTCATACACCGGTAGTGGTAGCCTGCCTTGCAAGGCGCCATCCAGACCTACCGGGAGCAATTTAGGGTTAAGTGTCTTGCCCAGGGACACAACGACACATGGTAGGCGGATGCGGGATTCGAACCTCCAACCTTCCGATCAGGGGTCGACTGCCATTACCACTGTGCCACAGCCGCCCAAAAAGCTTAAAAAGCTTATTGTCGTTAGCATCCTCTCTGGTAAACTTGATGTTGTTATCAACAGAGTTAATGTGTCTGGTGAACGCTTCCACCTCCCTGGCTTGGATTTTGACACAGGTATCATCCACGTATCTGAACCAATGGCTTGGAGTTGTCCCCTCATAGGAGTTTAGGGCTCTCTGTTCCACTTCCTCCATGTAGAGGTTTGCAACAATGGGTGACACTGGAGATCCCATGGCACAGCCGTGCTTCTGTCTGTAAAAACTGTCATTGAACTTGAAATAAGTGGTGGAGAGGCAGAGATCCAGCAGGGTGCAGATGTGGTCTGGGGTTAAGTTGGTCCTTTTGTCCAAATCCTTGTCCTGTAGAAGTCTTTTTTTGACAGTTTCTATTGCTTCAGAAATGGGTATGCATGTGAACAGGGAAGTCACATCATACGATACAAGAGTTTCTCCCGGGGTCAGCTTCAAATGTTGAACTTTGTTGGTGAAATCAATGGAGTTTTTAATATGATGAGGTGTGTTTCCAACCAGAGGAGCTAAAATACCAGCCAGATGTTTAGCAACATTGTATGTCACTGAGTTCATGCTGCTCACGATGGGTCTGAGAGGTGTACCTTCTTTGTGTATTTTTGGAAGTCCATACAGGCAAGGAGTGGCCTCCCCCGGGTACAGTCTATAATACAATGATCGATGAACAAATAAAGTCCAGTTGATCCTGTATTGAACGCCTTTTTTGATTTTACACAAATTGCGGTCTTTTGCTCATTTTAAAATAGTAGAACTTCCAAACAGACAACATGGCTGCTCCGAGTGGTCTGTGTGTGTTGACTGTTTAACGCGCATGTGCAGACGTGACCTGATGGGCGGGTCTGTTAGTCAGCCCCCTCTCAGCCCCCCCCACCCCCTCTCACAGCAGAGAAAAAGGGACAGCGGCTGATTTTCAGCGGAGGCAGATGCGATCGGTGGATAAAATCGGCTTCTCATTTAATGATCGGCCGATCGCCGATTTCCTCAAATTAAGGAAATCGGGGCCGATCGATCGGCCGGCCGATTTATCGGTGCATCCCTAAATATGAATGTATATATGTATGTATAATGTGTATATGATGTATTTTTATTTGTAGGTATGGGTATGTATATTTATGGAAATCTACTGCAAGGGCATGAATGTAATTAGTCTTAATGCATGTGTGTTTTGTTGCTGTGCTCTCTCATGTACTTTGCAGGATTGCAGACGGAGGTTGGATGTGTTTGCCTTGTGCTTTTTGTGGATAACTATTGTGTTTTGGTGTCTTACTTTCTCTCTTTTTCCTTTCTCTCTATTAAAAAATAAAATAAAAAAATAAAAATAAAAAATCATATTGGTGTGAGAGGATGGCTGTAAGGTGAGATGGGAGGCCATCTATAAACGGGAAAAAAATAAAAAATAAAATAAAAAGAGTAATCTTTGGCTGTACTCACTTGGTTTAAAAATGCATACAGAATATTTGTTTCAGGAGTTTCATTTTCAGCTAAACATCCTGATAAATTCTGAGCAATTCTCACACTTTTTAGAGATGAAATTATACATCTATACTGTACTTATTTCGTAAGTGCAGAAAATACAACAATTAACATTTTAGTTAATCATAAGTTCAAGCTTAGATGGAGAGAAGCAGAACGCAGTGTGGGCTCTGCGGCCCCTACACTGTTATCCCAAATTTTCATTTACATAATAAGTCAAGCTATTATTACTAATCTTTTTGTTATTTTGCAAAAGGCGGGACCATTACCTAACAATAAGTGAATTGTACACTTCTCAATCTGAGTATCTGCTTTACTAATGGCTCTGAGTACAGACACCTCTCATTTACATGTTTTTACTGGTTTGGGGCAGGGCTTGTCAGTGAACACGTCACCTGCCTGGTGCACAGTAGGTGGCGGTATGCACCTAAGTTGTTTGCGATCCGCCATAACTCAATAGAAGAAGAAGAAGAACCATGAGCTCAGTGCATGTTTCTCCTGACTGTTTGCTTCAAAATCTCATTACTGTGACGAAGTGCTGAAATCAGGTCAGTCTGGTTGATGTAACAGTTTATTGACACATGTTAAGTGCTCAAATTTGATTCCGTTTTTATTGTACTTGCTAGTAAAATAACGTTTTTGTGTGCTCATGTTAACGATAGCTAATGTTTCACCGGAGTGTCAACTGCATCATTTTTGCCCTAAATTATAGCTACAGTACTTTGTAGTTGATCATCCTTTGTTGTTATTTCGGGACTGATTGAATTAGTACCGGTAGTTAATGCCTGTAGCAAACACAGAGAGCCCTCACAGAGAGCTAATGCTGTTAGCAGTTAGCTTTATGCTAGCTTCCTGTTGCATACAGAATAATTTACCGCATGGTTTAATTATTTTTTTTTACTTCGACAGGGATTATTCAAACCAAGGGCTGTTGGTTCTTACAATAATTCCTGGTGATACAGTGAATTTTGCTTATATTCTGTGTTAGTTCATTAAATTATTATTTTCTCTCTTTTTTTTTTTTTTTTTGGTCTAACCGCCACATTGGATTTGTGCGCCGAATAGAAGATGAAACAAAATGTGGACCTAACATTTTGAGGGATGACATTGTGGAGACATCAACACCAAGCCTTCTGATGAAACGCCGGCCTGCACTCTTCACTAATAAGCAGGTACACATATTATTCTGATGGTCATTTGCTCTCCAGTTGAACAGCACACTAATTTCTTTTTTTTAATTTTAATTTTTTTATTTGTATGCATTCTAAAGGATTGTGGAAAAAGACCTGCTGCAGGAATTTTATTCTGTCCGTCATGATCACACCACCAGTCTTATGGAAATGAGGGGCAACGTGGCTGAACATTTGGCACAGCTTTTGCAGAAAATGAAGGTAATACTGGGTCAAAACAAATTGTCTGTGTGTCTTTGTTTGTATGTATGAGACTTTTCCCTTCAACATATCGATCAATTTTCTGTCTTACATTCCCTGGATTCCACATTGGATTTGTGCTCCAAACAGAAGACAAAACAAAATGTGGACCTAACATTTTGAGGGATGACATTGTGGAGACATCACCACTGAGCCTTCTGATGAAACGCTGGCCTGCACTCTTCACTAATAAGCAGGTACACATATTATTCTGATGGTCATCCTCCAGTTGAACAGTACACGAATTTCTTTTCTTTTATTTTAATTTTTTTATTTGTATGCATTCTAAAGGATTGTGGGAAAAGACCTGCTGCAGGAATTTTATTCTGTCCGTCATGATCACACCACCAGTCTTATGGAAATGAGGGGCAACGTGGCTGAACATTTGGCACAGCTTTTGCAGAAAATGAAGGTAATACTGGGTCAAAACAAATTGTGTGTCTTTGTTTGTGTGTATGAGACTTTTCCTTTCAACATATCTATCAATTTTCTGTCTTCTATTTTCTGCCAAATAGAAGACAAGACACAATGTGGACCTAACATTTGGAGGGAGGACATTGTGGAGACATCACCACCGAGCCTTTCTGATGAAACGCTGGTCTGCACACTTTACTAATAAGCAGGTACACATAATATTCTAATGGTCATTTGGTCTCCAGTTGAACAGCACACTAATTTCTTTTTATTTTTTTAATTTGTATGAAATTCTAAAGGATTGTGGTAAAAGACCTGCTGCAAGAATTTTATTCTGTCCTTCATGAGCACACCCTGACTAACCCTGTGTTTATGTGCAGTGACGACTGCGATGGTCCCATATTAAATAATATCATTATATAAAAACAACCAATTTAGAAGTTTTCCTATTTCAGTCAAATAGTGACAAAATGGACCAAGAAGATCTCTCAAATAGTCCTTAGACCAATACAGTACATGTACTGATTTTACAATGTTTATTGTTAGAAAAATTCAAAATGCTTGACCAAGCAGTAGTTATCATTATGTTGGCATAAACTGTATTTGATACAATGCCTGTTTTGTCATGGTGGTCTGTTGTAGTTCAGCAATTTTATTCCCTAATGGTTGTATTTATGGCAATTATTTTTTGTTTATCTTCAGGATGGTGATGAGTTCTTTGGCCAAATGGACGTTGGGACCTTGTTGCTGAATCCTGAAGGTGCCCCCCACCCCCCACCCCCAACATCAGATCTTCACCCGGCGAGCCTGAACATCAGATCTTCACCCGGCGAGCCTGAACATCGTCAATGAGGGTGAAATTTTTTGTGGAAAAGCTCATGACCCTGCCAGAAGCTGTGAGTCTCCTTTTTGGGCTCACATATGAACTCCATGTAAACTACCCAAAGAAAATCAGAAATACTGTACCCTCCTGTTCATTCAACAGGTACTGTACAGTATTTTTTTCTTCTTCCCCATTTGGGAAGTATTGAGTTGAAGCTGAGAATTCAAACAGAAAATTCAACTTGTGTAAAAACGCTGCAGGTGCTCTACTTTTGGTTAGGTGGGGAAAAAATCCTATTTAGCAGTTAGAAGTTTATTGTTTTACTGCTGAAGTTTAGTTTGTAGCCATCTTTCAAATACAAACATAATGTGAACAAGTGTTGTAATGTAACTGTTTCACAGAAACTTTCCTGTTCATCATTACTTGTTTTAAACAATTGTTAGTGCCACAATGCTAGTTATTTTTTTTGTCAAAAAAAGATTCTTTTTAATTTTTTTTATTATTATTATTATTATTTAAATGTTTATTTTTTTAATTTTTTATCATTAAGGCTTCCAAATAAAAGAACTGTACGGACACTTTTTTTTAAAGACAATTTACCTGTCGAAGCCATTGAAGGGTTCCATGTTAGTCTTTTGACCAGATTAATGATGTAAAAATGATAAAGGGTACCTCAGATCATAAGATGTTATGCATGTTCCCCTTTGCACAAGATATTAACATTCTTAATTTCACCTATCAAAGTAAAATGGTTAATTTGGTAAAATGTTTGAAAATACATTTTTGTAAAGGCTTAAATGCAGAATTGTATTGACTTAGCACTTTACTCAGATTTAGTTTTGTACTAAAGTTTAAACTCTTGAACATGGTGAAATGTGTACTCAGATTTACATGTTTAAAATGTTACTATTGCACTATTTTTGCAATAAATTTGTGAAAAATAAATTAAATTGTCATTTTTTTGTGTAAGAAACAACAGGTAGTATACAGACAATTATTGTGTAATGTTAAAAAATCTAATTTATTATTATTATTAGTAGTAGTAGTATTTCTAACTAATAAAGATGAGAAATGAATACTGATAAACATGAGAAACAAATACTGATCATCATGGGTAATGATTACTGATATATATGATTAATGGTTGAGTTAATTACTCGTAAACAATGGTTTTAAAAACTTGAGTTGTTTTAGTACAAGATTATCTTGGACACAAGACTTTATGTAAACAGAGCTTGATTTGTTTAGTTTTTGATTTTGTAAAAACTGGAGATCCCCTCGCAATCGCTTTCCACATTCTGCTTTAGTAATGATTACTAATTTGGGTTTACAGTGTACCTTACAAAAACACAGACACACAGCAGCAGGACATACAGAAACGGAGCAGAGAGCAAATAATGCAGTTTTAAACAGTTTTATGCTCAAAACTCAGCAAACTAGCTTGGCAAGTGTTTATTCTGTGTGCATTATTTCAAATAACGCTCTTTAATGAGCCGAACAAGGCAGGCACCATTATATGTAGAGGATAATGGGGTTGTAAAAATATTTTTAATTGTCAGTTATGAGTTAAGCTAATAAATTATGCATGTGATATGCAAATAACCTCGTGTGTGGGCACCACCTCTCCTAAGAGAGGAAAATTCAGTCTCTTATTTACCCCAAATAATGTATGTGAGTTATTTTCTCGTGTTTAAAGGGCATCTAATCAATTAACACACACAGATATGCCAAAAATTATCACAAACTCAGTTGATTTTATGTATTTTATTAAAATAAGAATACAAATAAGAATCTGTGATTATATATGCATGACAAAAATTGACTGAACATAAATGGCTTTTGATGAGTAAAATAGATTAAACTTAAAGGCAGACTTAGGACTGGTTTCTTTCTAAGCTGAACTATATTTAAGTTGAATGTGCGGTTATTGTGATGTAAGGTCAAATGGTGTAATGTGAGCTAAGTTGGTCTGATAAGTTGTGATTTAGGGTCACCAGCAGACAGATGAAATCATGAGTTGTCCCGTGAACAATTTCTGCAGATACTAGGCAGGTGGGTGCAGATTGGGTAGCTCGTAAGTTGCGAAATTTCCCGAGTTACGTTGACTACCGTAGTCCGCCTCTGGACCTGGTTCGATGAATAACTGTTCTAGATGGATTACTCACAGTTCATTCTGGGAAGATGCTTGTTCTGTATCTTTTGTCTCATTTCTTTCTTCTTAGGATATCTCACTAGTAGGGATGTAACGGTACACGTGGGTGTACCGAACCATTTCGGTACGGCACGTTCGGTTTGGTCCACCTGCGTACCATTTCGGTTATTTTTTCACTCATTAAAGTGCGTCTTTCACTTTAAACACATGTAGTTGCCTTTTCAACCTAACATGTCTAAAACTCTAATTTTCATCAAAAATACGGATCATATCTCAAAATAAAATGTGCTACTGCTACCTTTTTTTGTCTTCCCTCGCTACTCTGTCTAAAAATAGCGCCCTCAGTGGTAAACAGAAGTGACATTACGGGAGGTGAACGTTCGCGCTTTAGCTAAGAAAGATATGGGATCGCACCAGGAGGAGGCGACAGATTGTAAAGTTGTTTTGACATAAGTATGTCATCTCTGACTATTACATCAAATATCTAGCCAAATAACTTCTAGATATATACTACTTAAAGCTAAAAATGGTTTATATTTATATATAGAGATACAGCATTAATTACACCACTGATGGATTTAACTACATTAGCCTAATCTTTAGCTCCTTAAGCAATTTTTTTTCGCTCCTAAACCACTCAGTGGATATTTTTTCTGCTACCAGACAGTAATTATATGGGTTTTATTTACAAACTGATGACCTGTAGAAGACATTTGAGATAAAATTCGATTTTTTTGTTCATTTATTAAGACGCAACCGTGTTGAGTTAGCTTCGATTTAGCTCTGTGCATTTCGTAATTTATAGCTCCTAAACCACTCGGTGGATATTTTTTCTGCTGCCAGACAGTAATTATATTGGTTTTATTTACAGACTGATGACCTGTAGAAGACATTTCAGATAAAATTCCATTTTTTATTCATTTTTTAAGACGCAACCGTGTCGAGTTAGCTTCGATTTAGCTTTGTGCATTTCGTAATTTATAGCTCCTAAACCACTCGGTGGATATTTTTTTCTGCTGCCAGACAGTAATTATATGGGTTTTATTTACAAACTGATGACCTGTAGAAGACATTTGAGATAAAATTTGATTTTTTATTCATTTTTTAAGACGCAACCGTGTCGAGTGGCTTAGATTTAGCTCTGTGCATTTCGTAATTTATAGCTCCTAAACCACTCGGTGGATATTTTTTCTGCTGCCAGACAGTAATTATATGGGTTTTATTTACAAACTGATGACCTGTATAAGACGTTTGAGATAAAATTAGATTTTTTATTCATTTTTTTAAGACGCAACCGTGTCGAGCTGGCTTCGGTTTAGCTCTGTGTATATCGTAATGTATAGCTCCTAAACCACTTTCAACCATTTCAACCAAAAAATAAATAAATAATATTCTTGTCCTTACTTCTGAAGCCAATCCTATGTTCGTTCAGGTCGCTGTCGTTGTAATCCTCCTGACAGAATGTGCGCACTACAAATCACATAGTTGGTCGTGACGCTTCCGTTGGTGAAATCCTGCCTTTTCAACCGGAAAAACCTCACCCAAGCTCTGAAAGCTGTTTTTTTTGGTGCAGGAAATCGATGGACACGATGTCCAGACAAACGGGAGTTCGAACAACCCCCGTACACACAAATATTAACCATTATTGGACCTCTTTCGCTTCGATACAATTCAATACAATACAACAAGTTCCGACTACTTCGCCTCCTCCGCCTACCTGTAGAAGACATTTGGTGTCACGTGACTCCAAAACCACACGTTTTTTTTAGGCTCAGCGTAGGGCTGGGCCATATCATATTGTTCCCAGTAATACCGGTAAAAAAAGCTTGCCCGGGCAAAAAAAGTTATATCATGATATGCTAATTTCATGATGTAATACGTGAGGGTGCCCCGCCCCCTTAACAACCAAGCACTTCGAAGTCGAGCAAACCTAACTGCGTACCTCCCCTCCACCTGTCTGTGGTGTAACGCTAGCTAAAAAGCTAAAAAAAAAAAACAACGCGCACATCTCTGCTTCTCTCCATCCAGCTGTAAACTGCAGATACAGAGAGCTCGTTCCCCCCCTTCCCCTACCCCGCTCTGAGCTGCCGCTACTGCCTGTCCCCTCTGTCTGTACAAACATGCGCGGCTTCGAGTTCCACAGTCGGTCCACAGAGACAGATCAGTCAGAAAATGAATCATTCCTGCAGGAATAGATGAAGCTGAAACACCAACAAGCTTCAGGGTCTGCTGATCACCTTGTTACAAGTTCTGGAAGTTAGCTCATTTAAAGGCCACACGTATTTTGTTGTAGGTTACATTTATGCTCAACATATCTTAAGATTAATTTTATTTAGTTGTTTTGGGAAACTACACCTTCACTTTAGTTTTTGTGGTGATTGTGTTGATCTATATTTTGTGCAGACTTTTTCAATCTAAATAACAGATCATTTTAATTTTTTTTTATTTTTAAACTTGAAGACTGAATAATTCCAGTAAAATTACACCTTGTTGTTTTTTTAAAATTTTATATAATACTGCAAAGCAGCATGTTAAGTTAATTTTGTCAAATAAATAAATTTGATTTCCGTATTTTTTTATATATCACAAAATTTATCGTTATCGTGATAATTCACTGAAATTTCACAATATAATTTTTGAGCCATATTGCCCACCCCTAGCTCAGCGTTTTACCCCTGATTTGTAGCTCTTAGGCTCTTGCTGTTAATTTGGAAAGCAGGGAGGATTACCAAAATTATTGTATTACCTCTAAATATTATTTTTCTGCCCCTAAAACTAACATTAAACATGCCCTTTAAACATTATTAATGGGAAAATATATGCGCCGCAGAACTAAAAATTCCTAGGCGTGTTTCAGCATGGCGCTATTATCTTGCAGCATGCGCAGCATTTAGCAGGCTAGCTTCTCGTTGCGATCTCATGTTTAGGAACGTTATGGCTTCCTTGTTAAAAGACGAGCACAAGTCCAAAGCTGTGTGTGGACGTTGTTTCACGAAGATTGGTGCGGACAAGCAGATGAGCGCTCCTCCATGAGAGAACCAACAAGACCAGTGTCTGCAGCAGCAACACGTCTAACTTGGTAACGGACTTGAAACGATGTCATCCCAATTTGAACGTCTCTTCTACGAGCAAGAAAAGCAGTGTTGCAAACACCAATAACAACAGCTGCATTTAAACAGCCTTTATCAGGTAATTCAGATCAGTCCAAAGCAATAACACAAACTGTAGGAGTTTTTAAAGCTCTGGATCTACGTCTGAATTTTTTTGATGCGCCAACTTTAAAGTTCGTGAGCCCCACTAAGACCTCCATCACGTCAACACTTCAGCCTTTTTTTACCCATCCCTGGTGGATGATACCTGAGTCAAAATCAAAGCTAAGGAAGTAGAAGCTTTCACCAGGCATGCAGGGTCTGACGGTACTCAAGCACTTTGGTAACAGTTCCTGTTTCAAATGTGCTATACAAATAAATCTGACGATGCTAGCGCTGTGCCGGATCACTGGTGTACCTGCGGATAAATATAAATAGAGTTTGCCAAGAGATTTAACAGACATTTCTCTGGATTTAACAGAGGTGCAGCTTACACTCCCAACCACACAAGCTAGGCCTACTAACCAGTCAAAAGAAATGTGGTGCCTGGCCTTGGGTCTTGGCAAAACTGTGATTCAGATCCAGCAGTGGTTCTGTGTGCTGTTGAATGTCTGTTTCCTGGGTTGCTTTAGTGCACGGTCTGACCCGGACTGAAGTCCAGGGGCCTACAGCATTGGGGGCCATATTGTTTTGAGGTCACGTGATGAGCTGAAATACATTGTTTTGTAACTTGTCAGGTTTTCTGTCAATCATTTCACATGCATGTTTGTGGTGCTGATCCAAATAAGAAATTACCCATGTGGGCTCACTGGCTATGAGCTGACCTATCAGAATGTGTGTTGCTAGAATGGAGGTGTGTCTCTCAATTATTGACTGACAGCTGTCCACATGTTGTGTAAGAAGTTCAAGAGCAGTGCTCAAAATAAAGAATATATTTGTCAGAAGAACAAGTTTGAAAAAGAACTGGAGACCATATTGAAGCTGGCAGATTTTTAAAAACATCTGTCAGAGAAGCTGAACCCACAGGAGGAAGCTCCCTGACTCTTCCACCACCTGAGGGAGAAGAGGATGAGGCGTGGCCCCAGCAAGTTATGTTACAGTACATTAGCTGGAGAGGAGCAGACGGGTAGAGCTGGGGAGAAGGGAGGAGCACAGGAGGAGCAGAGAGACGAGCAGGCAATGAGACAAATCTGATTATTTTTATAACAGTGACCCGTGGAAGCGTGCAATTCCAGTCTCGGTGGAATTTGTGGTTTCTGTTGCTTTAGTTTTTGGAAGTAAACTACATTAACACTAAAATATAAAAAGTATATGCAGACAAAAGATGTGATTTGGGGGGTAAAATTGTATGTGTGTGTGTGTGCATGCGAGCGTGCGTGAGTGCATGCGTGTTTGTTGAAGTAACATTGTCCTTAATGTTCATGTGTTTCAGTGGTTCCTGCCTCTGTTTAGAGCTGATTAAAGAAGTTCCTCAAGACTGAAGGCCTGATGTGGACCAGCAGGTCCTGGAGCCTCTTATCAAAGAGTGAAAGAGAAGACCCTTGGACCAGTCTGGTGGGAAACCAACTAAATATGGAGGAGACTGATATCAGGTTTTGGTCACTACAGTTTCTTTAGTGAGTGAGGAGGATTAAAAAAAAACTTAACAGGCAGAAACCCAGATTTAAAGACTCACAAAGGCAGTTCGAGCTCTTCACAGACTGACATTAGTGAGAACGATGAAGAGGATGGTGAAATGACCATTCCTGACACTCTGCTAAAGAACTCTTCAGACTCTGAATCAGAACGTGAGGACAGTAAGAAAGACTGGAAGGAGAGCAGGGCTCCTAAATCAGAAGTAAAAACCGTCAACAAATCTTTGAGCTGCTCTGAGTGTGGTAAGCAGTATGTCAGTAACTGGACTCTTCAAAGACACATGACAAGTCATTCAAGAGTGAAGTCTTCAAGCTGTCTGCTTAATAAGAAATGTGTTGGAGAGAAGAAAATTGTAGAGTCACGCAGGAAAGTCCAGGCAAGACCAAAATCAATGAGCTGTGATGACTGTGGTAAAATATTTATTTTCAAATCAAAACTAAATAGACACATGAGAGTCCACACAGGAGACCAGCCATTTCCTTGTGAACTTTGTGGTCATAGATTTAATCATAAGGCAAATTTAAAGTCACAAATGAGAGCACAAAGGAGTCAAGCCATTTCCTTGTAATCTTTGTGGTCATAGATTTAATCATAAGGGAAATTTAAAATCACACATGAGAGTCCACACAGGAGACAAACCATTTCTTTGTGATCTTTGTGGTCATAGATTCAATCATAGGGCAAATTTAAAGTCACACATGAGCGTCCACACAGGAGACAAGCCATTTCCTTGTGATCTTTGTGGACATAGATTTAGTCAGAAGGCAGATTTAAACAAACACATAAGAGTCCACAGAGGAGACAAGCCATTTCCTTGTGATCTTCGTGGACAAAGATTTAGTCAGAAGGATAGTTTAAACTCACACCTGAGAGTCCACACAGGAGACAAGCCATTTCCTTGTGATCTTTGTGGTTATAGATTTAGTCGTAAGACAGATTTAAACATACACATGAGAGTCCACACAGGAGACAAGCCGTTTCCTTGTGATCTTTGTGGACAAAGATTTAGCCAGAAGGCAAATTTTAACATACACATGAGAGTCCACACAGGAGAAAAGCCATTTCCTTGTGAACTTTGTGGTCATAGATTTAATCATAAGGGAAATTTAAAGTCACACATGAGAGCCCACACAGGAGACAAGCCGTTTCCTTGTGATCTTTGTGGTCATAGATTTAGTCAGAAGGCAGATTTAAAGTCACACATGAGAGTCCACACAGGAGTCAAGCCATTTCTTTGTGATCTTTGTGGTCATAGATTCACTTATAAGGCAAATTTAAAGTCACACATGAGAGTCCACACAGGAGACAAGCCATTTCCTTGTGATCTTTGTAGACATAGATTTAGTCAGAAGGCAAGTTTAAACTCACACATGAGAGTCCACACAGGAGACAAGCCATTTCATTGTGATCTTTGTGGTCAAAGATTTAGCCGGAAGGCCCATTTAAACTCACACATGAAGGTTCACATGAGAGACAAGCCATTTCCTTGTGATCTTTGTGGACAAAGATTTAGTCAGAAGGACAGTTTAAACTTACACCTGAGAGTCCACACAGGAGACAAGCCATTTCCTTGTGATCTTTGTGAACAAAGATTTAGTCGGAAGGATGCTTTAAACTCACACATGAGAGTCCACACCGGAGAGAAACCGTTTCCTTGTGAACTTTGTAGAAAAAGATTTAGTCAGAAGACACATTTAAACAGACACATGAGAGTCCACACAGGAGTCAAGCCGTTTCCTTGTGAACTTTGTAGAAAAAGATTTAGTCAGAAGACAAATTTAAACAGACACATGAGAGTCCACACAGGAGTCAAGCTGTTTCCTTGTTGACTTTGTGGACAAATATTTAGTCAGAAACTCACACATCAGAGTCCAAACAGATCCGTCATGGGGAAATGTAAGTTTTCAGACCTCTGGTTAGAGAACGCCAGATTCAGAGACTGACTTCAACCAGTAATTGGCAACAGCCGAGAGGCTTATTGTCATGTCTGTAAAAAGAAACAGGAAGGAGGAACGCGGCTCGTTTCTCTGAAAGCTCTTACAGTGCCCTCGAGAGCTTCTATGAACATTGCTCATCGTTCTCGGTGTCTCCCCCCCCTCTGCAGAATGTCTACGTCACTATGTGCTTTTTTGTGTGAGGTGTTTTTCAATATTAGAATTTTTTTTTTCTCAGACAACAAGAAAGATTTTAATAGGAATTTTTTCGCCTCCATTTCCTGTTGTGTCTAATTTCATTACTTTTTGTCTGTCTTAGCAGGTCTCACTTGTAAATGAGTCTTCTAGGCTCACTGTGACTTATCTGTCTAAATAAAGGTTGAATTGTTCATGTTATTCCTGAGAGAATTGTTATTTAATCAGTTAGTTACTTGGTTAATTAACAGGTCTCTCATGCAGATGAACTTATGCCCCTTTTTCACTGTCTTGGCGCAAATTGGATATTTCCGACTTGACGTCTTTTCCTTTGGTATTTTGGACCAGCTCTCCCCGAGAATTCTGGCCCTCCTTCTCAAGGGGTCCAAGCGAACCGAGCAGTGACGTCAGAAATAGGGATGCGCCGATCCACTTATTTTTTTTAATTATTATTTTTTTATTTTTTTATTTCGCCCGACCGAAAAAAAATATAAAAAAATAATAATAATAAAAAACAAGTGGATCGGTGCATCCCTATTTCTGACGTCACTGCTTGGTTCGCTTGGACCCCTTGAGAAGGAGGGCCAGAATTCTCCGGGAGAGCGGGTCCAAAATACTAAAGGAAAAGACGTTGTCGGAAATATCCAACTCGCGCCAAGACAGTGAAAAAGGGGCATAAGTTCATCTGCATGAGAGACCTGTTAATTGTAGTAATGCAAGTCTTCATCCATGACTTGCATTTTACACTTTTTCACATCTCTCTGAACCATATTGAAGCACCTCTCACTCACGCTTTCAGAGAGACACTTTACCACTATTTTATTACATTTATTTGGAATCAGGAGACACAAATCCATCAGAAGAGACTTCCTTTTAATTTGTGTTAATTCAGAATTAACAGAATAACATGTCATTTTTACGATTATTTATTATTCATATGTGCAGTGTTATTTTTAATATGCTGATGTATTCTTAATATGTGGAACAAGAATCAGAATGCTGTCCAAAGTTGAGAATTGTGTCAAGTTGAACTTTTCAGAGTTGTTTAGAAATGTTAAGACGTTAATCAAACGCTTAATCAGTAATCTGTATAACTGGCGACGGGTTTCTCTCACTTTTCTAAACACTTTCGCTGAATAATCTTCACTTCTTTAACTTTTGATAACTCTTCTGACCTGAGCTAAATCCCTCCCGTTCTCTGGGAAACAACCAATGAGTGGAGTGGATTTAACTGGGTCAACTTCCTTTTTTACGGCTCCACTTCCTGTCTGAGCCTAGAGTCTGCTGAGGAGCTCAAACCATGAGGTTCCCCAAAGAGCTGATTGGACGTCCGACCATGAAACAAAGGTCCACGTCATCAGTTAAGGATTTATAACATGCCAGTTATAAATTCATTTAGAGCTGTAAGAAGCTTCACTTTACTGAAATTCCTTCAAGGAATCTTTTATCTTGAAAAGCCAAACCGGAACTGAGGCTGTTACCCCGGTGAGGTGGAAGCCGTCTTTATCGAGCCGCTGCAAAATGGACGCTGGTCACCTGTAAACCGTAGCAGAACGGACAGTTCGTGCATGTAAGGTTGGGACAAGTTTACAGAGGCAGAGACCAAGAATCTTCGCACAGGTAAAACATTGATGTCCATTCGACCGAAGTCGAACTGAAGCCGCCGAGGAACTGCCATGTTTCTGGTTAAAATATCTCAAGATAAGTCAACCATTTCATTTCAGCCTCCATTTTACTGTTCCATCTTCCTCCTAAACTTCTCCTTAAACTTATCCTCCTAAGCCAATAAACTTTAAGTTAAAGTGCCTGTAGTATAAGTAAATATGTCAACTATTGTCTGTTGTTTTAAATTTGAATCTGTCTACAGTTAGTTATAGGAAATTCCGATCGATCACTCCATGTAAATGTGTGATGTAATTTAATGATTTGTTAATTAAATGATTCAGTCCTGCTGTTTCAACATAAATTAATGTTTCATGTGAATTTCATCTCGTCTGGTCACATTTATCTGTTTAAATCCTAAAAAGTGAGAACTCTTTAAAATTAAATGCTAAGAATTTGGGTCAGATAAAATCTGCTCCTCTTTCATTTGAAATATTGTACAGTCAGTAAAATTGAATAATGCATATATCTTACTTAGAACGGAAAAAATATAATTGTGTAGGTTTTTAAAAAATTAATATCTCGTCAGATGACATTTATTACTTTTTAATACCTTTTATTGGCCGCAATTTGAGTTAATTTTATTTACTACCTTTTATACAACCCTGCAGATACCCTGATATATGTATATATATGTATATATGTACAGTATATATATGTATATATGTATCCACCTTATTCTTGGGGGTGTCACTGTAGAAGCGATAATGTGTCGTACTTCCGTTTGACCCCGGAAGTAGAATTTCTGCATTGGCTCCTCGTTGTTTGCTTGCTAATCTGCACGCGTCGTTGAAGTTCTGTTAAAGTTCTGTTTTCTGTTATTTCGAGCTAAAATTGTCACGAAGATGTCTTGCTGAGCTCGGGTACCTGTTGCGCTGTTCGTGGCTGCACGAATAATCAGACGAAGCTGAATTTGTGGCTGCAACTAGTGTGTGTTGAACATGATCCGAAAACAAAAACCTCCATCCTTCTTTGTGGCTGGGCTGCGAGAAACCACCTGAAAAAAGACTCTGTATCATCCAGAGGATCGAGAACACCAGGTATGATTTAAGAGACAGCTTTTAGTGTTATGATTTTATGTAGTCAGTGATTAAATGATACTAATATTTTCGTGCATAACTGGCAAATAAACACACGCACCTATATATGTATGCTGTGTGTGTATATTTATTTATATATATATATAATATAGGTGTGTGTTGTGTTTATTTATATATATAATATAGGTGTGTGTTGTGTTTATTTATATATATTATAGGTGTGTGTGTGCGTGGGTTTCTTTTATATATAATCTAGGTGTGTTTGTGTGTGTTTATTTATATATATATATATATATATATATATATATATATATAATCTAGGTGTGTGTGTGTGTGCGTTTATTTATATATATAATCTATGTGTGTGTGTGTGTGTGTGTGTTTAGTTATATATATATAATCTAGGTGTGTGTTTGTGTGTGTTCATAAATGAACCCTAATGTTTGTATACTGTACTTTTACATTCCTCCTTTCTGTTATATTTCTGCATAAGGTGAGTTCCAGGGATGGATGATGCTCCAGTTGGTCCAGGGATGGATGACAGGGATGGATGGATGACACTCCAGTTGGTCCAGGGATGGATGACAGGGATGGATGGATGAGGCTCCAGTTGGTCCAGAAGTTTGTGTGCAGTTATGTACCACAGCAACAAATGAGTGAAAATATAATTTCTATAAATAAATCTGCGTTTGAAGTACATTTGGTGTTGCTGTGTTTCACCTTCTTTATTTCAATAAGATACGTTGTTTAATGTCTAATGAGAAGTTCTACTGCAAATAAAAAAACTAGATGTGATTGTTTTTTTGGCAACTTACCAGTTTAGTTTTTTATTGACAAGTACAAAACTTAGAAACATGCATGTTGCTGTATGGTTCCTCCTCCGGGAGGAGATTGATAAAGTTCAGAATAAAAGCTATAATTATAAACTAAAAACAGTTGAAACTGAATACAATATGAGAACTGTGGGTGATTTGATGTCTTTTAATGAAAATGATTGGCTGCAGAATAAATACCAGAATAAATACCAGGTCAAATACACTCTTCAACAAGAAATGATGGGCAGTTTCTGATTTTAAACAAACTGGAACAGATTCCTCATCATGTGGGACCACTGGACGACCACTGGACGACTGGAGCAAGCAGCCAACCCCTCCGGAATCCAAGACGATGGAACTTGGCCTTTCACTCGTCTGTTCCTTAAAAAAAAAAAGAATAAACTGTCATGTTTGCATCACAAAGTCTAAAATAAGACCAAGTTTGCTACTCAAAGTAGAAAAAATAAATACAGTTGCTCCTAAAATTTTTACTCATTCACAAAGATTAGAGTAAGATCAGAGTAAGTGTGTCTGTCAACTTCAGCGTGGGTGACCAGTCTGTGTTTGACTTGTGTGTAGGCCTTCCTGAAAATATAAATATTTCAATAGAACAAATGTAGTAATAACCAAAAGATGAACTTGTGTTATGGAATATTTTCTGTACAGACAGCATCCCACTGCTTTATTCACATGAGAGTAACAGGGACCTACAATCAAAACAGTACAAACAATACAGTATGTATGTGCAGTATGTATGTATATACTGTATATACAGTGTGCATACAGTATACACATACACACAGTATATGTATGTACTGCAAATGTATTACACACACATGTGTTTATATTATTTATCCACAGATTTAGTAAATACTTTACAGCAGCACGGTGGCACAACTGGTAGAGCTGCTGCCTCTCAGCGAGAAGGTTGCCGGTTCAAATCCCGGTCCGGGGCCTTTCTGGGTGGAGTTTGCATGTTCTCCCCGTGCATGCGTGGGTTTCCTCCGGGTACTCCGGTTTCCTCCCACAGACCAAAAAACATGCTTGTTAGGCTGATTGGTGACTCTAAATTGACCCTAGGTGTGAGTGTGAGAGTGGATGGTTGTTTGGTGTGAGTGAGATAGGTCCCTCTTGTAAATGAGTCCCCGTGACTCACCGAGGCTAGCCTGTATAAATAAAGGTTGAATGAATACTTTAACAGATGCTAACGCTACATGCTAAGCTAACCACAGCTAGTAGACAGTGCTAAATCATGAAGAAAAAAACCACAACAGCTCCAACACAGAGAAAATTATACTCTCACATTGTTCTGAAATTGTTTCACAAAATGATTTATGTAGAATATTTTGTTTACCGGAGAAAACGTGATCTGAACACGACGTCTTCGAGAGCAGATCCGAGCAGAGGAGGGGCAGCTGTCAGCTCCTCCGATGGAGATAAATCCTTCACGTTTACTTATTTTTGGGATGAAGTGAAAACTGCGCTTTGAACAAACGTCTACCCGACAGGAACACCCACTGACCCAACACGAAGTAACCATTGCAATTAATTAGAAATAAACAAAACAAAAAAACAAACGTGATAAATACAGCCAGTAGACTGGGCTTTAACTGCTGCTCTCACTTCCGGCGGAAGACATACACATAATTAGCGCAAGGCATCATGGGGGCTAGGAATAAGGTGGATAAAAAAACCGCTCTTTTAGCTGTTAGCACTTAGCTAACGTGAACAGATACCTACTGTTTAGATAAACAGCTCTTAAACCACTCGGATATTTTTTAGGCTTACAGAGTGTAATTATATGGGTTTAATTTACAAGCTGTGACCTGTATAAGACATTTGAGATCAAATTCAATTTATTTATAATTTATTTTAGTAGCGCACGAGACGTGTTTTGGAAAAAGCCAAACCGAAACAATTTAAATCTAGCAGATTAGACCATTTCGTGAATTGATTAAGGAACCGTTAAGCTCAGGAACCCTTGTGCTATAATGTCAGCTAAGAAATATATTTTTTCTCGCAAAGAAATAATTGTTTTTACCATGTTTTCTTGTGAAGTCTATCGGTGCTCGCTCGCTTCTGCTGCCGCCATTTTAAGCAGGGAAAATGAGGCGCTGACGCGTCGCGTAGCGGTGACGCATAATAGATGCGTGTTAGACTCCGAAGCGTGTTTTTTATGGATTTTTCCAATATATTGGCAATAATTGGACAAAGCGTGTTAAATACAGGAGCGTGTTATAATCCGACGAATACGGTATATATTTGAAGGTATGGGTATGTATATTTATTGAAATCTACTGCAAGGTCATAAATGTTATTAGTCTTTATGCATATATTGCTGTGTTCTGTCATGTACTTTGCAGGATTGCAGATGGAGGTTGGGTGTGTTTACCGTGTGCCTTTTTGTGGATAATTGTAGTGTTTTGTTGTCTTACTTTCTGTCTTTCCTTTCTCTCTATTGTTTAAAAAAATCACATTGGTGTGTGAGGATGGCTGTAAGGTGAGAAGGGAGGCCATCTATAAAAGGAATTAAAAAAAACTACAATAGACATATTTGAACAAAACTATAACAAAGGTGTGTCTCTGTTTAACGTGTGATTTTTTAAATTTTCCTAAACCCTCCAAATGTTCTCTCTGTGAAGGGTTCAGTTTTAGGTGTTTGTAGTTCATCATAAATATCTGCAAATTTAAATCCTACACTGTATTAAATCATTATTGTAGGAGTGGTGGCGTAGAGGTTAGAGAAGGTGGGCCTGTGATCGGAAGATCGTCGGTTCAACTCCCGGTACTGACAACATCAACATGTGGGTGGGAATGGTGAAACACACCTGCTTCCACCCTCATTTGCTCCACTCTGGGCCCTTGAGCAAGGCCCTTAGCCCCCACCATCTGTTCCTCCGGGAGCCCTAGATAGCAGCTCTCTGCTTCACACAGAAGTCTGTGGTTACGTCAGGAAGGACATACGGTGTAAAAATAATTATGATATATAGATGCTGCCTTCTCTATAACAGGCGGTTTGCTTGTATTATTACCAATCATGTAGCCTGGTTAAAACCAGACCCTTGTCCTTCACTTTGCTTCGTACTAGGGTCTGGGACTTCTCCCATAGAGAAGGATTTCTCCGGTAGATTTTTGACCGGACCAATCAGAGAACAGAAGGCGGAGTTTTGGCCCCTAACCCACGCCCCCACCTGTCCCAGCGCGCAGCCAGCGAGCATTCGCATGTTCTCATTCAAAGCGATGCAGGACTGTTTTATATGTGACACAAATGTATTAAATTCCCCTTCTTAATCCCTTATCTGGAGTTTTCTTTTGTTTTTTTGCCAAAAGTCAAGTGATCGCTCCCTCCTCCCTCCTCCTCCTCCCCTCCTCCTCCTCCTCCTCCTCCTCTCTCTCCGCTGAGTGCAAAGAATAAGGAAATGACTGAGGTTGTCACGAGAGAATTAAACTAGGGTTTTACATTGTTGCCCGAATTCCTGCATACTTTCTGGTCTTCTGGTGTGCTGGACCAGCGCTACATGATTTTATTTTATTTTATTAGAACGTTTTATTAACATATAAACACAGAATATGCAGCGCCAGCGAGAGGAAATGCAGCAGGAGGCGGAGCTGATGTCAAGTTCGGCAGAGCACAGAGGGGGAGGGAGCAGAATGCTTTCCCTGTTCAAATTTTTTCTAAGATCCAATGGTTAAACTGGGACAGGTGGGGCGTGGGTTAGGGACCAAAACTCTGCCCCTTCTGTTCTCTGATTGGTCCGGTCAAAAATCTACCGGAGAAATCCTTCTCTATGGGAGAAGTCCCAGACCCTAGTACGAAGCAAAGTGAAGGACAAGGGTCTGGTTTTAACCAGGCTACCAATCATGTGGTTTTTAATGTTCAAGTATTTTTTAGCAACAATAAAGTTTATAAATTGTTATTTATACAGTAACAGTGGTAAAACTCTTAAAGATTGACACTGGAAGGGTGATTTAGCTGTTAATTAACTTTGTTAAATTTGAATGGGTGATGTTAAAAAATAACTTTTATCACAGGTGGTCCTTTGTTCAGAACAGAATAACTTGAATTTTTTTTCTGCCTTTAAAATTGTTTTTTGTAGTAATATGTTGGTGTTGATGTATATGCAGACAGAAGATGGTTGGGTCGTAACGGTACACATGGGTGTACCGAACCGTTTCGCTACGGCACGTTCAGTTCGGTCCACCTGAGTACCGTTTAAGTTATTTTTTCACTCATTAAATTTTATTAACGGGAGATTATGCACCGCGGAACTAAAATTCCTAAGCGTGTTTAAGCATGGCACTATTATCTTGCAGCACACGTAGCATTTAGCAGCCTAGCATCTTGTTGTGGTCTCCTGTTTGGGAATATTATGGCTCTCTTGTTAAAAAACGTGAACAAATCCAAAGCTGTGAGTCGACATTGTTTCACGGAGATTGGATCAGCAGCAGACAACACATCTAACTTGTTAACGCTCTTGAAACTACATCATCTGAATGTTAACATCTTCTACAAGCAAGAAAAGCAGCTTTTTGCAAACACCGCTAACAGCAGCAGCATTTAAACAACCTTCATCAGGTAATTCAGATCGGTCCAGCGCAATAACACAAACTGTAGGACTTTTTAAAGCTCTGGATCTATGTCTGAATGTTGTTGATGCGCTGACTTTAAAGTTCCTGAGCCCCGCTATGACATTTATCATGTCAACACTTCAGCCAAAATGTTTAGCACTTTATGAAGAAGCTCAAACTGATATTGTCAACAAGCCCTGGAGCTGATTAAAGCCCTGAAGATGATGATGACCTAGAGACCCAACCACCTCATAACAACTATTCAAGAAGAGGTATTGTTCTTTTATTATTATTATTATTATTATTATTATTATTATTATTATTATTATTATTATTATTATTATTATTATTATTATTATTATTATCTAATTAACCTTTTTAATTTAAAATTATAATCTTATTTACTCATTTTTTTTAACCTCCTAGTATTTTATTTCCAGTCTGGGACAGAGATGGCAGCTGACTTCTTCCTCTTCAGGGAAATCCACCAGAGATCACCTGCAGCTAAGAAGTGTGGGATGACTGAACTCTGAACTTTTCCAGGGACCTGTCCCACCTGGGGGAGCAGGTCCAAGAAGAGGTTGTTGTGAGTAATGAGGACAAATACAGCCACACTGATGCTACTGTTGTTATTGAGATGATTTTCTCCACCACTGGAGATATTCACTGTAACTAGATCTGTGCTTTAAGTGGAAAATGTGGACAAGTTGGTCTTTTTGGACAAAAACTTAAATTGTAAACAGTCTGTTGCTGCTTATTGTTCTGGTTCTGACTAGGGCTGAACGATTAATCGCATTTGTGATAATCTCGCGATATGTTAAAACGCGATTCTCTAATCGCACAGGCTGCGATTTGACTGATCACGTGACTTGGGAGTGAGCCGAGCAGAGCAACCGAGCAGGCAGACACCGCACGCTCCAACACAGTTGCTTCAGGCTCGACAGAAGTCATAAAAGTTAAAATTTCGGGTAAGTTAACCCATGTAAACGTGTATCTGATCTTAGAGGCTGAAATGCCGAGACAGCGGGAGATAAACAGAGAGCGAGCTGGTCATGTGACCGGGCCTGTTTTTGACGGTGCCCTATTAGCAGCTAGTTCAGCAAGCTAATGTTCTGCGTGAAAAAGCGCATTCATTACCTGATTTTTATAAAAACAGTTTTGTCATTAGTGATATGAATTAATACAGAACCAGTAACACACACGTTTTGCGCAAGCTGATTTTTTTTAAACTACCGGTGTTTAATGATTGTTAGCTTAGCTTTAGCATAGCTATTTAGATGAGGTGATGCAATTTCTCATTACGTGTATTATCAAACCTGGTTGTGATGTCACGACTATTATACTATCCTTTTTATTGTCTGTTTTAAAATAAAAATGTTAGTTATTATGTTCAGTAATGTGAAGCTATTTAGTCATCACGTTTTGCATTCACTTAATGTTGAAAAACTGGGAAAAGCTAAAACCTGTACATTGTTTTTAACAAACAAAGTGAGAAGATTTGTCTGGTCCTCAATTTTTGCACTCATGTGAGTGAGAGTGGATGATGTGAATGTGTGTATTTATTTTTTATTTTTTATTACATGACATGCACTAAAGGATGACAGAGTGACAAGAGCAATTCTCCCACCGTTGGAAGAAGGCAGCAATGACTGAAGCACAGAGGGAGCTCAAACTTCCTGAACACAGCCTCATCACTGAATGTCCAACAAGATGGGGATCCAAAGAAATGATGATTGCCAGGGTGCTAGAGCAGCTCAAAGCCATTTCTGTCAGGTGACCGTTATGCACGCTCCCTTATCCCAACCTGGCAGGATATTGAGGTGTTGGAGTCTGTTCACAAAGCTCTGCATCCTGCTGTTACTGACTATAATGTTTACATTATTGTTCCAAGAGGTTTTTTTAACATCTAAAACATTTAATAAGAACAGATACTAGTTTATTTTGTGTTCACTGAGTTTGAGTTCCCAGAACAGGTTGGTTAAAGCAGATTCTCTTTGTTTTTTGCACTTTATTTTTTATGATGTTACTGGCTGGAAAGCAGTAAGTGTTATTTTTTTAATATCTAATTTTTTATATTAATTTATTAACTGTCTTGTGAAGTTCAGACAGTAGTTAGGAAGTTCACTTAACTTGTTTACTACTGTGTTTATGAAACAAGGAAAAATAGAAATGGTGAAAAGAAAAGTCATACATTTGCTTGCTTTATTGTAATCTCTGCTTTAAATAAATCTGACATTGTTTATTATAAAACAGATTGATTTATTGCTTTTGTTTGTTGAAAAATACTTGAGAAGGTATTAAAAAAATAATCGCATTTTAAATCGCAATCGCAATTTATAGAAAAAAAAATCGCAATTAGATTATTTTCCAAAATCGTTCAGCCATAGTTCTGACTGTTATTGTATTTATTAAGATTTTTATTATTGTTAGTATAGTTTATTTATTGTAAAGAGTGCCGTTTATTTAAAATATCACCCAAACGGGTCATTTTTATTTATTTTTATACAAATGTATTGTTTACTTGGAATATTTTCAAAATAAACTTTTTGTAAGTCTTTATTTTGTCTTTTTTTGTACCAAAAATTAACGGAACCAAAATGTGATTTTAGTGTACCGTTACACCCCTAGAAGATGGTGATTGTGAGGGTAAAATTGTTGTGTGTGTGTGTGCGTGCGTGTGTGTGTGTGTGCGTGCGTGCGTGTGTGTGTGTGTGTGTGTGTGTGTGTGTGTTGAAGTAACATTGTCTTTATTGTACATGTGTTTCAGTGGTTCCTGCCTCTGTTTAGAGCTGATTAAGAAGAAGAAGCTCCTCAAGACTGAAGGCCTGATGTTGACCAGCAGGACCCAGAGCCTTTTATCATAAAGTGGAAGAAAAGACCCTTAGACCAGTCTGGTGGGTGACCAACTTAATACGGAGGAGACCGATATCAGATTTTAGGTCACTACAGTTTCTTTAAAAGTGTGAGGAGGATAAAAAAAAAAAACTTACCAGGAACCCAGATTTCAAATTTCACAAAGGCAGTTCCAGCTCTTCAAAGACTGACGTTAACGAGGATGATGAAGAAGATGGTGAAATGACCAATCCTGACTCTCTGAGAAAGAACTCATCAGACTCTGAATCAGAACATGAAGACAGTATGAAAGACTGGAAGGAGAAAACTGTCATCAAATCTTTGAGCTGCTCTGAGTGTGGTAAGCAGTATGTCAGTAACCAGACTCTTCAAAGACACATGACAAGTCATTCAGGAGTGAAGTCTTCAAGATATCTGCTTAATAAGAAATGTGTTGGAGAGAAGACAAATGTAGAGTCATGCAGGAAAGTCCAGGCAAGGCCAAAATCAATAAGCTGTGAAGACTGTGGTAAAAGATTTACTTCCAACTCAAAATTAAACATACACATGAGAGTTCACACAGGAGACCAGCCATTTCCTTGTGAACTTTGTGGACAAAGATTTAGTCAAAAGACAAATTTAAACTCACACATGAGTGTCCACACAGGAGAAAAGCCATTTCCTTGTGATTTTTGTGGACAAAGATTTAGTCATAAGGCATCTTTAAAAAAACACACGAGAGTCCACACAGGAGAAAAGCCATTTCCTTGTGAACTTTGTGGACAAAGATTTAGTCAAAAGGCATATTTAAACTCACACATGAGAGTCCACACAGGAGACAAGCCATTTCCTTGTGAACTTTGTGGACATAGATTTAGTCATAAGACACATTTAAACGGACACATGAGAATCCACACAGGAGACAAGCCATTTCCTTGTGAAATTTGTGGACAAAGATTTAGTCATAAGACAAGTTTAAACAGACACATGAGAGTCCACACAGGAGACAAGCCATTTCCTTGTGAACTTTGTGGACAAAGATTTAGTTGGAAGACAAGTTTAAACTCACACATGAGAGTCCACACAGGAAACAAGCCATTTCCTTGTGAAATTTGTGGACAAAGACTTAGTCAGAAGACAAGTTTAAACTCACACATGAGAGTCCACACTGGAGACAAGCCATTTCCTTGTGAACTTTGTGGACAAAGATTCAGTCAGAAGACAAGTTTAAACTCACACATGAGAGTCCACACAGGAGACAAGCCGTTTCCTTGTGAACTTTGTGGACAAAGATTTAGTTGGAAGAAGAGTTTAAACTCACACATGAGAGTTCACACTGGAGTGGAAACTTTCTACCAGAAAATATTAAAATAATTCTTATAGGCAATTATGCAACTGGTGTTTTAACACCCAAATAAAATTAATTTTGATTTTGTAAAATATATTCTGTAACAATTTTTTTAACAAGTTCCTAATCTATGATTTGCTCCTAATTTATCAAGAATACTTTAAAAACAAACAAATTAAACCTTAGATCATAATTTGGACTATAGATGTTGGTTATAAAAAACTGGTTCAGTGGTTGTGCAATATGTGGAGAGAACCAACCAACCAATCAAATTGTTTTTTTCAAACAGTCAGACCCCATGAAATGTCATTAATGTAATTCCTGACAGAATCGTTATTCAATCGGTTAGTCCCTTGGTTAATTAACAGAGATCTCATGCAGATTAACTATTTGTGTTTTAATTAAGGATGGGGCTGATCCAGGTATCAGTATTGGCCTCGGCCTCCTATACCAGCATAATTTACCTATCAAAATGTTCTGATACAATCTGCAGAGATTTCTGATCCATGATGAATGTCTATGTCTGCTGAAACATCTCCACATGTGATTCCCTGCCGGCTGCTCTGCAAGGCAGTGAATCAAACTATGGAATAGATTTTCTGAAGGAAATTCATTTCGTAGTTTGAAGCCAGCTAAAATGTGAGTAAATACATGAGGACTGAGAGCAGCACTGTGGCTAACGGCTAACCAACTTTTCATCTCAACATGTCCACTGTGTGGAAGTATTTTACACTAAACACTGCAAGACACCAATGTGCAATGTCTTCAGAGCCGCTGTACCAAGAGAAGAAAGCTCTGTTGCGACCTACAATACATCAAACTTAATAAACATCTGAAAAAGCACCACATTAAAGAGCACAAGGATTGTTTAACCAGGCACTGTTGTAAAGTTAGTTTTACTTTGGACGTTCGAGCTCCCTGGCTTCAGTGGTGTGTTCCTCTCGTTTAGTCCGAAGTAGGCTGTCTAATGGTGTGTTCACACAGAGCAGCGTTTTCAAGCTTCCAGCTTCCAGCCTCCATGTAAAATCAATGGTGGACGCACTTCCAGCCACCTCCTGGCGTCTGGCGTCAGGTCGCGTGCGTGTTGAGCGTGCTGAGGAGCGTTTTTTCGTGCACGTGAACCGGCTTCCACCTCCAAACCGAGCATTCAACATGTTGAAGATTTCGCGGTTCAAACTTTTCAAACGCCGCTCAACTCCACCTGATTGGTTGGTGTGTCAACCAATCAGGGAGAGTCGGGGGGCAGAAGAGAGGGGGCAGTGGGAGAGTCCCTATGTGACGCGGAAACGAGGGTGCGCGCGCACTATGTGACGTATTGTTTGTCGGAAAAAAAAAAGAAAAGACCCGCGAGCTCGTGAACTATGGAAGAGAAACTCATTGTAGCTGTGTGTTCGCGACAATTCCTTCACGACCAGTCAAGTCTGCTCGACAGAGACGGATATAAACAGCTCCTCCTCGCCTGGCGGAGTGACCAGGACTCCGTGTGCAGGGCTCTGTGTACCGGTAAGCTCCGCCCACACACCCGGCAGCTTCTGGCTTCTGGCGTTCAGTTTTGAACACGCTACATTTACAAGTACGTCCACTTGCGTGCGTGAGGAGCATTCTGGAGGTTCAAAGCGCTGCTCTGTGTGAACACACCATAATATCCGTCAGCTGCGCTCAGTCTGCCCGTCTCGGAGGAGGAGCAGACTGAGTGCAGCTGACTGAAATCAAGACTGCCTGCTTCGTTGCTTACCTCAAGTTGCGTTTTTGGACATGCATGCTTATGTTTGTACAAATTGTACTTGCCTGTAGAGAGGAGATTATTACAGCCTCATATAAAATCAATAATGATGATTTTATCGGAATAGTATCAGTATCGGTCGACATCCAGATTTAGGTATTGTGATCGGATCAAAAGTTTAAAATAAAAAGTGGATCGGTGCATCCCTAGTTTTAATGAAACTAACCTTGTAGTTTGTTTTTTTAAATAAATTATGTAGCGTCCATCCAATCAAGGCCTTATCAGAGTCAAAAGTGTCTCTCAAAGACACAGCACGTCCTCAGAGACACTGTATCTCCTACCCACTTCTTGTGTGTGTTAATCTCCCAAGTCAGGATGAGTCTACATCCTGACCACCCCTGGTTCCATTCTGACTATGATAATTAAATCTCTCTGCTAATCAACTCTCTTTTCTGAAAGAGACACCTATGCCCCTTTTCCACTGTTACAGTGCGGTTCAGTTCAGCTCGGGTCAGCTCATGTGTGGTTGTGTTTCCATTTACAGGTACACTTCTGTACCCGTTCTGTAGGCGGGGTCCAGAATCCAACTCTTCTTACCACCTGGTGGCGGTAGTGCTCCCTTAAGCTATTTACTAGCCACCACTAGAAGAAGAACACCCTAAAGGCTTTTCCACAGGATGTTGTGGAAGAGATGTCATGCTCTAATAGAGTACCTCATGAGCTGTAACTTTTAAACCTGATTAATAATCCTACCTTAATGCCTTCCCTGCCTGCTTTAAACCCATGTATTTTCCATTTTAGTATAGATTTTTACAATAAAGTTGTATTAAAATATTCACTTTTATTATTTAGATATGCACAAGGTCCATGTTAAAATTGTAAAATGTCACACTGTGATCTTTGGAACTGCTTTTACAATAAGCAACAGACTTGAAAACAATTTGGTTAAATTTTGTCCTTAAATGTTAAAGGTTTGTCTTTCATTAAAATTAAAAACATTAAAGTATTACTTATTAATTAGTCAGTTGGTCTGCAAATGCCGTGGGGTCCTCCTAGAAGAGCTGAAGAGGTGGCTGTTGATGCCTGTGTCTCCCTGGTAAAGCTGCTGCCCAACGACCCGGAAGCAGAAGATAATGGACGGATGATGGAGGAGACCATCAAAGAGCATGAGTGGTCAGTTCAGTTGAAGACCTGCCTGTTTGCTTCAGATCAGCTGTTCAAATCTCTGCAGGTTCAAATAAAAGGTGCACCAGGTCTTCCAGCTGAATCTCTCAGGGGCCACAGTTGGATGGTCGATAACTGAAAACTGTCCTTTCTGAATTTTTGACTGTTTATATCTGACTTCATCCTAGAATCAAAAAATTTGTAACATAACAGTTGAGCAGATTCTGGTAATATTTTCTTAGGATTCATTAAAGATCAAATGCAAATGGAATTTTTACTTAACTTCCAGTATGGATTTAAACAAACACTATACTGTACTGTACACACTTAACATTGTAAAATATGTTTAGGAAATGTAATGTTCACACCACTTGAGAAAAATTTAGTTTAATTGGAAAAGTAACAAATGAAAAATGTACAAAAATAAAAATTACTGCATCCAACTAATGATCAGTGTTGCCAGGTGAGAAATGTAGGATTATCGTACTAGAGACATAAAATTATCGTATTTTGAGGGAAATTATCGTACACCCGTCATAACCAAAATAACAAGTCTATTAATGCGCTATAGTCATTCTAGTGTTGAATAGTGTCTAACAAGCACTCACAGCTTTGTGGCATCAGTACGGATGGGAACTAATAAGCCATAGATCTGTAACGAGCCCCCCCTTCTTCTTGTTTTGTTTTATGGCGGTTGGCAGACCAACTTTAAGGTGCATTACCGCCACCTACTGAGCTGGAGTGGGGACAGGAGATAAACAGGAAAAAATAATTCTGTAAAATTAATTTAATAACTTGGCTAAATTCTCTATTAAGTTTGTATTTTTCAAGAAAATTATAATTTGATCTTTCACTTTACTGATATCATTACTAAAAACATCCCTCATTGTAAATTTAATATTCATTTATTTTTGGAAATGCATTCTTCCTGTTTCGTACCCTGGACATTCCATAAAGACATGTTGAACCGTTTCAGGGAGATTGCTGGTGAACTTGTCACATAGTCCTGTTGCATGCTTTCCAATTATTTTAAGAGCTTTATTAAGGCCTGTGTGTCATATTCTATTGTCCTATTCTATTGAACCACTGGCACATTTTCATTTTTAGATCACTTCTTGGTCTACTGCCTTCATACATCTCCTCCTACATGTCTCTGTGTGAGTGCAGCTACAGCGGGCGCTCTCAGGACATGATTACCTGCAGTGTTCCCTCAGTGTGGACTGAACTTGGAAAAAGGGCCTTCTCCTACTCTGCTCCTGCTTCCTGGAATATCTTACAAAAATATCTGAAGCTCTCGACCTTGACCTCTCTAAAGGGCTTTAAGAATCTGTTGGACTCCTGGCTAGAACCAATACAGACATGTTCCTACATTTGCATTACAATCCAGCTGTTTTGCTACTTTGACTTTTTTTAGTTGATTTTTTTTTAAATCTGTATGCCTCTCTTATGATTGTCTATTGTTGTCACTGTTGTCATTCTTTGTTGAAAACAGGTCTCTATTGTAAATGAGTCCTCGAGGCTCGATGGGATTAACCTGTCTAAATAAAGGTTGAATGAATTGCGAGTAATTAGAATTAGAATTAGAAGTTCTACTTTTCAAAATATTTCTGTGATAATTCAATCATGTTTCCAATCATTTTACAACAAGCTGTTTGGTTTAATACCACCATAAATCAATGTTGAAAGTTTATTATCAAATTTCATACTTGATGATGTAAAAGATTTTGTTTTGCTGTATTTCTTTATTTTATTTTACTTTTGATTGCAATAAAGCTTATGAATGTGGAATAGTTTGCATCCTGGTAATAATTTGAGTGGAATGCACTATTTATTTTCAATAGAACAAAACCTCGTCATTTTAATTTGAGACCTAATTTTGAGAATCTTACATAAATTTACATCAAATTGCTGGTGCCCTGCTACAAGTCCAAATTCTTAGTTTACATGTGTTCAAATGTTCCACAAATCAACCAGAAATGAACCTTTAGATGACAGTTGAACAAACGTTTAGTGACAATCATCATTATTAGTGTTTTTACATCAAGAATCAATTTAGATTTAATTCTGTAAGACCAATGACATTTCATTGTTTCACTTCAATTAGTTTTTGCTGTCTAGATAAAGAACCATTAAGAGGGAGGAGTGGGATCTCTCCAAAACTTTTGAACTTCCATGTTTCCCTGAAAACGGTCCTCAGAGGGATGGTGAAACCCTGACGACTCTCAGGTTCCAGCAGATGTTTCTTCCATTGTTAGGCAGGATTCACAGGTTTCAGGTTTTCCAGCTCACACTTTTTATTCTTTGTATGTACATCTACAAATGATCAAGTTTCTGAGTCAACCCAGTTCAAGATGGCCGCCACAGCCACCTGACCTTAGAAACAAAAAGTTGTCTATAATTCATGAAAAAAGGCCTCATCAACAGCCCTATTCTTTTCCTCCATAAAATAAGTTGTATTCTGACGTGTTTTTGTGTTTTAAAAACTGTTTCTCTATGATCTGCTGTCTTTGCATGAATTCTGAAAATGTACTTTAGAAGTTTTAGTATAGATTAGACACTGATCACTGCAATCAGCTGCAGCTAGTAGAGTTCAAATGTTCAAAAGTTAGTTTCTAATTCATCAACTAGTTGAAGTCATAATTATTCAAGCAGCTAAAAAGTCTTGAAATCATTGGAAGTCATTAATTATTGACTGACTTCAGGTTAGTTTAGATCATTAGTTAGACCCAATATATTTTCCTTATAATAATAATATCCCATATATTTTTGATGAGAATCAAAATGATAAAAGGAGTGAAATCCATCCAGATCCAGTAAAAATCTATTAAAAGAAGAGATCAAAGGCATGGTCTGATAAACAATCAAACACAGCAGCAGGAAGGAAGGAAGAGTTCTTCGTGCACGTGAACGTGGTGGAAATGATCAGAACCAGCCTTCACAGAGAACCTGCTGATGGAAGTTCATGCAGAATTCGTTCACACAATGAAAACAAACACATCCACACTCCTGCTCCATCAAATGTGCTCGTGCGTCTGCGTGCACATTCAGGGCTACACACCCTCCTCTCCATGCATGTGTCACTCGTGGAGGAGCAGTGAGTGCTGAATGAACTCCCTCCTCACCTCATGGTCTTTCCTGCAACTCCTCATCTTGGGGTGTCTATGAGTGCACACCTATTTCTCCAGCTCCCCGGGCGCTTTCGGGCTGCTCACTGCACCACCTCGTAGGTGGTTGGGTTAAATGCAGAGACGAATTTCGTCTGTGTATGGGAAACATATGCAGATGACAGGAAAAAGACATTATTATTATTATTTTATAGAGTGTAGTGCAGATGTTTTACAGAGGAGCAGAGTTGAGACACAAAGCAAAGACGGAGACAAACGAGTCCTTCATGTTCCTTCATGACCACATCCTCCTCTCAACAAGAAAGAGGGACTTATTACGCGCCGTCTAAACGCTCCATGAGGAGCTGCTGGCCGGAAGACTCCCAGTAGCTGATGTGGGCCTGAGCTACTGGTCTGCTTTAAGGTTGAGAGAGCAGCAGCTTCAGATGAATGTCCACGTCCACAAACACATCTGTTAGAAACAGTCTGATGCTTCAAAACAGCTCCAAGAGACACAAGTTCAGATGAAGCATCAAACAAAACAAAGAGAGGAGGAAAATGTGACATAATGGAATGGGATCATCAGTTCTGTCAATCAGTCTGTATCTAAAAGCTGCACATGTCAAGTCCAGAACAAAGGTCTCACCAGCTCAGTCCACAGATCAACATCCTGCTAATGTCACCCGACTGCCTTGCACAAGGATGAGGATGACGACAAAACAATTGGGACAAGAAATAAAGGATTCTGAGTGTGAAACAACAAATGATGTGAGAGAAAAGTGGGAGGAAAACATCCAAGAACATCTGGGGGGTCCAGGACCACCAACAGCTGCAGCAACAGAACACATCAAATCAAATGTAGTGTTTCAAAGCACAGCTGTGAGGAGTTGATCCAGATCTATAGATCAATAGATATCAGTTGTGCATTAGAAGAAACAGCTGCTGTGCAGATGTGTGTGGGGCAGATCACATCTGTGTTCAGCAGCATCCAGTTTGCCTCATGCAACAGGTCAGAGAGAGTCCTGTCCAGCACCTCAAAGGTGAGACAGGTCTGCCCCATGTACTGGAACCAGTCCTAGAACTGGACCAGGTTACAGGCTCTGTGTTCAGGACACTGATCATGTTCATCAGGAACATCTGGAAAACAAGACGAGGACACAAACTAGATGATGTAATGAAAGATGAGCAGCTTGTGGTGCATCTTCAAGCAGAGCAGAAAGAAAAGTGTTGAATCTTCATGAACACACGTCTGGGATCAACCTCTTTATCAGAGTCCTGGAAACATCTGGATCCTTCTTCAGGATCTGAACAGCTGCTGTCTCCTTGGTCTTCAGGCTCAGACATTTGTCCACTTGGACAAAAACAGCCTTCAGCAATAAACTCCAGGACGGAGTGATGAGAGGAGCCGCCGAGCAAAGTTTGACCAGCTTTAATGTCAGCTTTAGTCAGTGTGACTGTGGACAGAAACTTGTTCAAGTTCTTTTTTCTTTTTGTCATTCCAGACACATTTAAATCACAGAGACATCAAATCACATTTCTTCATCAAATAAACAACAATCAGGTAGAAAAACTGTCATCAAGTCCTAAAGTTCAGCCATTCTCTTAGAAAAAACATCAAATAGTTGTGTAACATCATTACATGTTGTATACATATAGAATACAGGCTGATCCATGAATCAAATGAGATCAACTTTATTAATAAAGCAGATTTAAACAACAAGAGTTGACCAATGTGCTGAACAACAAACTCCAAAATAACATCCATAAAACAACAAAGTGAAGGTGTTCAAACACAACATTTAAGAACAAGTCCAAATCTATTCTTAAAGGAGTCAATGAAAAAAGACTTGAGCTGCTAAAATCATTGGAAGCCAAAGGAAATGAACTTTTCAGTTTGAAACGTCTCAATCCAGAGGCTGAACATGATGGAGAGTAGAAGACTGTTGAGGCTCTTGTTGAATTCTTTCACTTTGAATTCTTCAACTTCACGTGGATCAAACTGGAACACATTTCTAACTATTTCACTCCTTTGATTCTGTCAAACAGATGTGAGCAAGAGGAAACAGCTGTTAAAGGAACACTGGCCTCAACCACCACATGCTGCTGAAATCACTTGTGGACAATATTTTTCACTGATGATCCACAGAAAAGTCATCTTGTGTGCAGCGTTCAAAATCACTTTTCCTGCTGCGTTCATGTTTCCACTTTGTTTTCACAGCAGATGTTTGCAGCAAAGTGGACTTTATTTCAGCTGATGTGTCCCGAGTGTTTGAGTCTGACACCAGAGACATGTTGGAGTCTGCTCACAAGAAACACTTCAATGAACACGTCCAGCTTCAAGTGTCTCACAGAAACCTCTGTTTGTCTTTCTCTAAAGTCTTCAGAGTGGACAATCAAATGATGTCCTCGCATCACTTTTCACATTTAGGACACAATTTAAAACAGCAGCACAACCAGCTGTTTGATGAAACACTATGTGACTCCATGAAGCATCAAATATTCTACATTTAGCTGCTGATGAAGGAAAGAAAATCATTTTGACTTTGAAAACATCTCAACTCTGTGAGTTCAGTCAAAAAACACAAACACAAAAACACTTTTGGATGAAAAAACATTTGAGTGTTTCAAAACATGAAAGTAGTTTCTATGTTGAAACATTTCCAGATGTGTTTTTGAACTGTTCCTCTGGATCATTCAAACATCTGTTTATTGTCTGTCTGTCCATCCATCATCTAAAGCCTGAGCTTCACAACCAAACATTTCTGACAAACACTGAACCAAAGGTTCACTTTGAAATGAAGCTTTGAACTATTTAACATCAACTTTCACATTCGTTAACAAAACTTTGTGATTTGATGGAAACATGAGTTTTGGAAACTTTAAAAATAAAAAGATTTAATTACAGTCATAAGATTTTTGATGTCCAAAGAATGATTTAGATTTAAATGTCTTTGTGTTTGACTATAAAATGGACAAAAATGTCTCCGTTGAGCTCAAACTGGTTTCTGTGGAGTTTTGGATCTTTTGAATCCAAATCATTGGATCTGTTGATGTTCACTGATTTACTAAACTCAAACCTCTGATGGATTTCTTGAAATGTGCGCAGGTTTCTGTGAGGAAAACATTGAACATTTACATTTGCAACAGTCGCTGGATGTGCTGAACAAAACGTTGAACTTTGTGAAAAACAAACATTTTATTTCTTGTATGTTTAGGAGTTCAGAGTAAAAACACTCAGCACAAAGTCATGAAGAGCGCTCCAACAAATCAGGAAGTCAAAAACTAAATCCTTCAAGTTTGTTCTCATCTCGATGGTTAATGCATTCCTCATTAAAGAATTATCAACCAAAATGGAGCCAGCTGCCAACTAGCATGTGTTTGTTTAGCTGCGGAAACAGCCGAAGTGACAGAAAATAGGTGAACAATGTTGACGTGTGTGGAAAAGTTGTTTGTGATGGAGAACAGTTTGAATTTGTTACTTTGTGTTTATGTTCTAATTTGTTGAGTAAAGTTTGGCAGCAGATAAATGATGACTTCTGTTTTATTATTATTATTATAGCTGCTTTACTCATTTTGTCTCTTTTATTTAGCGTTTAGCTGCAGATTCATTCTTATATTTCCACCTAAACGTCTTCTAGGAGATTCTACGCTTGTCCCATTCCTCCATATTTGTTGACCTCCACAGACTCCAGCAGACAAATGGAGGTCCATCATGTTCATTCAACCTTTATTTATACAGGCTAGCCTCGTTGAGCCACAGGGACTCGTTTACAAGAGGGACCTGTCTCACTCACACCCAGGGTCAATTTAGAGTTACCAATCAGCCTAACATGCATGTTTTTTGGACTGTGGGAGGAAACCAGAGCACCCGGAGAAAACCCACGCATGCACGGAGAGAACATGCAAACTCCACCCAGAAAGGCCCCTGGACCGGGATTTGAACCGGGGACCTGCTCGCTGAGAGGCAGCAGCTCTACCAGTTGTGCCACCGTGCTGCCCAGTCAGTGATGTGACTCCAGTTTCCACATGATGTTTGTCACATTCAGCTGAGTGCTCTGTTTACACACAGTTTGTAGCCACATTTCAGAATTACACATGAATATATGTGGAAAACTACCGGAGTCAACTCTTTCACACTGGAGGAGAACATTTTCATGTTTGACTTCATAGTTTGTAATGAGGAGCTTTTAAAGAAACTCCCTCCAAGTCTTCACTGGATGAACATGAAGTGATGAAGCTTTGGATCCATCTTGATCCACAATGATCTCCATGCAGTCCTCTGACTCTGATGTGCAGGTGAAGCTGTGGAAAAAGAGCTGTGAGCTTGTGGGCCTTCAGGAGGCCTGATGCAGCCTGATGGGACCATCACACTGAACAAGTCCACAACCTCCTCCATCATCAGGGACACTGAGGACAACACTGAACCTCTGTCTTCACTGTTTATTCACAAAGTGTCCAACTCTTATTGTGCCTTTGCCAACATTTTCTTAAATTTTCTTCATATGGTGATAATTAGTGACACGTTTGAAAAGAGACAAAAGTTCATGATTTTAAATTAAAGGCTAGCATTCCTTGAAGAAATGAATATACAAAATATTGCTTTATCCATTAGTGCTCATAGCTTGAACAGTCATGAATTCTTCCTCACACTTTCCAAATCTCACTCCAACAGTTTGAGCAGGTGGTGTGGGAGAGAGTGGACTACAGGAACCACCTGAGCACCATCAAACTGGTTGATCCACTCTGAGAAGGTGATATTTATAAGACTGAGTTTGTTGCAGCTCCTCAGACTGAAGAAGTTTTTGGGATAAAAGACGAAGTGTTTCAACAAAGAAGAATCCGTTCAGAGGACCTGACTCAACCTTTTTAGACTAATCTACAAAGTACAAAGTACTGTACGGTACCTGCATTATTGAGCATGCATCAGGACTTATAAAATGTATTTTAAATTTAGTTTAAATATAATTTTATTAGTAATATTCTACTTTAAAAACATCAATAAAACAAAGTTTACAATAAAATATTAACCTGAAGCTGACTTTCATTGTAAAACATTTTAAAAGTAATTTCAGTATTTTCAAAGACTTTGATGTAATTACAACAGTGAACACAAGAGGGCAGTAAATAAACATCTGTTACAATGAAGAAAGTTAAAACAGGAAGTCAAACTTTCAGTTCTGGTTTGACTTACAAAATTTAAATCACACAAAGTGAACTAGCCTGGCCCTCGCCTTCCTGCACAGCTCCGCTCAATTCTCATTTCCCTTCACTGCACAGTCTGGGACTTGTCCCATAGACAAGGATATCTCCGGTAGGTTTTGACCGGACCAATCAGAGAGCAGAAGGCGGAGTTTTGAACGACGTCGACTGACGTCGTCATTCAAAATGGCTGCCGCCACGAAGGAATTTTCAATAAAACAAGGTAAAAAACTATTATTTCTCTGCTGAGAAAAAATATATTTCATAGCTGACGTTATATCAGAAGTGTTCCTGAGCAATCAGAGAGCAGAAGGCGGAGTTTTGAACGATGTCGACTGACGTCGTCATTCAAAATGGCTGCCGCCACGAACGAATTTTCATCAAAACAAGGTAAAAAACTATTATTTCTCTGCTGAGAAAAAATATATTTCATAGCTGACGTTATATCAGAAGTGTTCCTGAGCTTAACAGTTCCTAAATCAATTCACGAAATGGTCAAATCTGCTGGATATTAAATAGTTTCGGTTTGATATTTTCCAAACAGCCTCGGGTGCGCTACGAAAATAAATGATAAAAAATCGAATTTTATCTCAAATGTTTCATCTAGGCCAACAGTCAGTAAATTAAAGACATATAATTACACACTGGTGGCAGAAAAAATATCCACCGAGTGGTTTCTGAGCAATTTATCTGATAGCCTGGACCTCGCCAGGCTAAACTAACAAAACTCTGCCTCCTGTTCTCTGATTGGTCCATTCAAAAATCTCCAGGAGAAATCGTTTTCTATGGCAGAGATGCCAGACCCTAGTCCAAAGCGAAGTGAAGGACAAGGGTCTGGTTTAAACCAGGCTAAAAGTGAACAGATAAAATAAAAACATTTACTTTAAAACCACTACAGCTCAATGGAAATTATTTCTGTCAGCGCTGCAAAAATAAAATGTATTCATATCACTATACAACATGAAATATTTATATTTCAAACAGTATTTTTATGCTTTAACAAAATATATCCTTATCATGTTCTAATAATAAATTGAACATAGCATATTGTTCAAACATTAAAGTGTAATTGTTTGAAGGTGATAATGTAAAGTGTGGATGAGGAAACAGAAGAAGCAGAAACAGTCCAGTCAGAGTGTCTGCATACAAGCTGCTGCTGCTTCAACCTCTGTGGATCATCAGGACACAGTTCATCTTCTCCCACAAACACACCATCATGTTCAGCTCTCCAGAACAAATGTCAAGACAACCATCTGTAGAGAGAAGAAGAAGCAGCAGAACAGATAAATGAGAGTTTCAGAGAGACCAACATAAACTTCAGTCACAACACATTGTGCAACATATTTGGGTAAAACTTAGTAACTGTTGGGAGTCAACCCTGCTTGTCTGTTAGCAAAATATTTCATAAACCGCTGGATGGACTTTATTTAAACTTGCAGTAAATAAATTTGAAATGTTCACCTTCAACTGATTAACTTTTGGAGTCAACACAATTCAAGATGGCTGCCACAGCTATTGAAATTTAGTCTAAACATAAATAGCTGTAACTAAGTGAATTTGACAGATACTGATGTAAAATGTGGTGTGGTAGTAGCTGACAGTCATTCACAACACATCCTCCAAGCTCTAGCAGATCAGGTGAGATATCACATGATCACATGTTATTTTGGTGAGTGATGTGCATTCCTTCAAGTAATGCTCGGTCTTTCCTTCTTTTCTTGTCTTTCTGTTTGATCCTGAAACCAGTCCCTGTTCTCCTCTCATACATTCATTCAGAAATACAGTTACTGGGAAGCTGCAGGTTTACAGGAAACACTGGATCTTTGCTTTGACAACAACTGGCTTTAGTCCAATTCTGCTGAAAGCAGCAGGAACGACTCCAACCTTCTACTGACCTCAGAGTCTCCAGTCTGTAGTCTGGACTCTTCACAAGATCCAACAGCTGCTGAACATCTGGATCCTGCAGGTTGTTTTCTCTCAGGTTCATTTCTTTCAGATGGGAGGGGTTGGACTTCAGAGCTGAGCTCAGAGAAGAACAGCTGATCTCTGACAAACTGCAGTTCCACAATCTGATTAAAGAATAAAACATGTAAGTTTAGAAAACAAAACAAAACTTTTAAAGATATGATGTAACTAATAACAATAATTTCAGGACAATTCAAAATGATTTCTTTGAGAACTGAACTTTCAGTCTGTTTCTGTCAGTAGACCTGCTACATTCACACATCAGCTGATTACAGGTACTCCCCGACTTATGAATGAGTTCAGTTCCTACGCCCGTTCATAACACAAAAATCGCCGTAAGTCGAAAATACGTCCAAACGGCACCTCATACATGCACCTCATACATCCAAAGGGCACCTCATACATCCAAGCACCTCGTACGTACAGTACTGTATTTTTACCAAGCACTTAGCCTATCCTATCACATTACCCTACATAATTATCAAAAACCACACACATTTAGGAGCCATAATGAAGGTGAAAAAAAAAGAATTAATTTCTTACTGGGAGCTGGTCATTTCTTCTGTCTGCCGTCTGTTAGCATGTTAGCTCGTGCACCTCCGAGCTCTGCAGCTTGCTTCATGAGGTCCACAGCATTTACAGCAACGTCTGTTAGCATGTTAGCTCATTGCTAGCATGTTAGCTCGTTGCTCAGCTGTCCTCCGCTCCTCCTGTATTTCCGCGTGTGGTCCAGAGGTCTGCCTGCTGTAAGTTTCCACTGAGCGTCAGTGGAAACCCCCTCCTGTAAGTTTCAAGCTCCCCTAAGTTTCGTTTCCAGCTCCCCCTTCCCTCCTGTAAGTTTCAAGCTCCCCTAAGTTTCGTTTCCAGCTCCCCCTTCCCTCCTGTAAGTTTCAAGCTCCCCAAAGTTTTGTTTCGGTACCGTATTTCTCAATGGGAGCGCGTTTGTAAAGGCGTTCGTAAAGTCAAATCGCCGTAAGTTGAGACCGCCGTAAGTAAAGGACTACCTGTATTCTCTCCATGACTTTGTTGTTTGAAGTTCTGTTGAGATACTGGGTCCCAGTAAAATGAGCAGCCATTAAAGTTTGAACTGGAATATTTGGATTAACAGTCCCATGGAATCAGCAGCTGTATAAATGTTAGAGTAATGGTCCAGATGTTCTGAAGAGGCTGGATGATCCATTTCATGTATGGTTCTGATGGTAACGTCTTGTAAAATGCAAACATTTAGTTTAGACTCTACTGGTTTTACTGGAGCTTTTTAACACAAACTTGCTCATGTGGCCTGTGAGTATGTTCAAGTTTTCCAGCAGATTTCTCAGATTTCTTATGCTTGTAAATCACTTTAGTAACCTTGTAAAATAAATGTGTTATTTGTGCATGTGTAGATAAGAATGTGTGTGTAAAAAGATTTGTGTTAGTAAAAATAATGACCAAAGCTGGGCACCGCTAATTAAAAAATTAGTTCCACAATTTCTAAAACGCTTATTAATTTTTTTAGGTCCACAATTTCAAAAGCACAAATGTCTTATGAAAATTAGGGGAAGCTAATCTAATCCGCTATTTATATATTTCTATATTATATATATTCTATATATTATATATACGGTGAGGGATGCTGTCAAGCTGAAGAAGGAGTCCTATTGGGCCTTTTTGGCCTGTGGGACCCCGGAAGCAGCAGATAGGTACCGGCAGTCCAAGCGGCATGCGGCTCGGGTGGTTGCTGAGGCAAAAACTCGGGCGTGGGAGGAGTTCGGAGAGGCCATGGAGAATGACTTCCGTACGGCTTCGAGGCGATTCTGGTCCACCATCCGGCGTCTCAGGGGGGGAAAGCGGTACGCGACCAACACCATTTATGGTGGGGATGGCGTGCTGTTGACCTCAACTCGGGATGTTGTGAGTCGGTGGGCGGAATACTTCGAAGACCTCCTCAATCCTACTGGCACGTCTTCCACTGAGGAAGCGGAGCCTGGGGACTTTGGATCGGGCTCTCCAATCTCTGGTGCTGAGGTCGCCGAGGTGGTTAAAAAGCTCCGCGGTGGCAAGGCTCCGGGGGTGGATGAGATTCGTCCTGAGTTCCTTAGGGCTCTGGATGTTGTGGGGTTGTGTTGGCTTACGCGACTCTGCAATATCGCGTGGACATCGGGGGCAGTTCCCTTGGATTGGCAGACTGGGGTGGTGGTTCCCCTATTCAAAAAGGGGGACCGTAGGGTGTGTTCCAACTATAGAGGGATCACACTCTTAAGCCTCCCTGGTAAGGTCTATTCAGGGGTTCTGGAGAGGAGGGTCCGTCGGATAGTCGAACCTCGGATTCAGGAGGAGCAGTGTGGTTTTCGTCCTGGTCGTGGAACACTAGACCAGCTCTACACCCTCAACAGGGTCCTGGAGGGTGCGTGGGAGTTTGCCCAACCAGTTTACATGTGCTTTGTAGACTTGGAAAAGGCATTCGACCGCGTCCCTCGGGGGGTTCTGTGGCGGGTACTCCGGGAGTATGGGGTACCAGGCCCATTGATATGGGCTGTTAGGTCCCTGTACGACCGGTGTCAGAGCTTGGTCCGCATTGCCGGCAGTAAGTCAGGCTCGTTTCCGGTGAGAGTTGGACTCCGCCAAGGTTGCCCTTTGTCACCGATTCTGTTTATAACTTTTATGGACAGAATTTCTAGGCGCAGCCAAGGTGTTGAGAGGATCCGTTTTGGTGGCCTTAGAATCGCTTCTCTGTTTTTTGCAGATGATGTGGTCCTATTGGCTTCATCAGCTCGTGATCTACAGCTTTCGCTGGAGCGGTTTGCAGCTGAATGTGATGCGGCCGGGATGAGGATCAGTTCCTCCAAATCCGAGGCCATGGTCTTGAGCCGGAAAAGGGTAGCATGCCCTCTCCGGGTCGGGGAGGAGGTCCTGCCCCAAGTGGAGGAGTTTAAGTATCTCGGGATCTTGTTCACGAATGAGGGAAAACTGGAGCGTGAGATCGATAGGCGGATAGGTGCAGCGTCCGCAGTGAAGCGGGCGCTGTACCGGTCTGTCGTGGTGAAGAGAGAGCTGAGTCAAAAGGCAAAGCTCTCAATTTACCGATCGATCTACGTTCCCACCCTCATCTATGGTCATGAGCTTTGGGTTATGACCGAAAGAACAAGATCTCGGATACAAGCGGCTGAAATGAGTTTTCTCCGCAGGGTGGCTGGACTCTCCCTTAGAGATAGGGTGAGAAGCTCAGTCATCCGGGAGGGACTCGGAGTAGAGCCGCTGCTTCTCCACATCGAGAGGAGCCAGTTGAGGTGGCTCGGGCATCTGGTTAGGATGCCTCCTGGACGCCTCCCTGGTGAGGTGTTCCGGGCATGTCCCACCGGGAGGAGACCCAGAGGAAGACCCAGGACACGCTGGAGGGACTATGTTTCTCGGCTGGCCTGGGAACGCCTTGGGATTCCCCCAGAGGAGCTGCTCCAAGTGGCTGGGGAGAGGGAAGTCTGGGCCTCCCTACTTAGGCTGCTACCCCCGCGACCCGACCCCGGATAAGCGGAAGAAAATGGATGGATGGATGGATATATATATATATTTATATATAGCCGGCAGCGTTATCAATATTTGCACTACACTGCCAACTGAAAAGTAACAAAAATGATCCTAAAAGGATGAAATTACAAAAATCAAAGGATTTATTTAATACTTTACGTACATATATTCTATTCGGCCACGAAATTAACAAAAAATAGAATGATCTTTTAATCCCTAAAACCACGTTTAAATCTCAAATACACGGGTGTGTCGCCACCGCATTTATACAAAAGTAACCCAAATACATGAAACTAACGACTCGCCGTCGAATGGTCGACACAAAACGCACAATAAAATCCTCCGGCCACGTTAATTTGGCTTGAAACAGCGGGGTTCTCTAAGGATTTATCCATTAGTAACCCAGCACAACCAACCGGCAGACACAGCGTTAGCGTCTATAGGTAGTCAACAGATTTAATGAAAAGTAACTAAAATACATGAAAATAACGACTCACCGTCGAATGGTCATCACAAAACACACAATAAAATCATCCGGCCACGTTAATTTGGCTTGAAACAGCGGGGTTCTCTAAGGATTTATCCAAGTACCCAGCACAAACAGTAGCCACAGAATTAGCCCCCGAGTTCACCTATAACCCGGAAGCTGTCAAGATGGAATAGTCCATTTTTAGTAGGGGGATAAAGAAATCAACCGTTTTTTAATTGCTTATTTAATGATCGTTTTCATCGTAACTATAATTATTTTTATGTTAAATGTAGATTAACAAGCAGGATCAATGTTAGGAATGTAGGTGACTGGCCGGGGCGCGGCGGGGCCGGGGCCCCATGCTGATGGGATCCCCAGGCAACGGCATCATTTACCTACATGGTAGATCCGAGTCTGTTCTCCGCTCTGCCCCCCCTCCCCCCTCCAACCCTCCCTCCTCTCTGCTCTTACGGTGGGGAAAAAGGTAAAACAAGCAGCATAAGAGCTTGTAAATAAGTTTATTGGTTTTTACTGATAGATAATTAGTTATTAGCGGTACTGCATTTTAAATAAAAATAGCACAAATCCGCTTATGAATTATAAAAGTTAGTCAATTCACAAAAACGCTGACAAAAAGTTTAGGTCCACTGTAAGCGGATTAGCGCTTTAGCGCTCCCTAGCGTTCATCCGCCCACCTTTGATTATGACACAAGTTACAAATCTTTGTTGTGAAGGTCTGTTTACAGATACAAATAAAAAACTACTGTGAAAGAAAACTGTAATACCATGTTGTTTTAAATCATTTTATTGTTTATCTTCAAAGATACTGTATTCTGCTGCAAGACTGCTCGTGTGTGACCTTTTACACCAGCTATTTCTCTACCATCGTGTCATGAAAACGAGCCTGCAAAAAGCAGAAAAACAGCTGACCTCCCTGTTCTTTTTGTGCACAAGATGTTCGCAGGACGAGTCAGCCTGACCACAGAAACTGTTTATTCATCCTTCCTAAAGCCCTTAAAGCTGCACTGACATTATGTTTTTTTTCCCAAAATATTTTTATTGAGATTTTCCACAAAGAAAAATAAAAAAATAAAAAAAATAAAATAAAAAAATAAAGTAAAATAAAAATAAGTAATTAAAAATAAAAGTACAGACATAAAAAACAAACAAAAAAAAATAGCTTCTCAAATTTCAGCCAGAGTAGATATAATTATACAGTACACGTCTATTGAACATGGCACACCGCAGGTACCAAAAAGAAAATCAAAATTCAAACAAACCTTCTGATATATCTAAGTCCTTAATAAAATTAATGAAAGGACCCCAAATTTCCTCATACAGATACTGTTTGGATTTCCTAATATATGTTATTCTTTCTAACGGCAAATTGGACGCCATCTGCTTTAACCACTGCGTGGCACTAGGTCTACTGACATTTTTCCATGCCAAAGCTATACATTTTTTTGCTGATAGTGAGCTTATATCTATGAAAGTACGTTCCGCTTTACTAAAGTTATGCTTCTCGGGGTATAAAGCTAACAGGAACAATTTAGGATCTAATGGGATTTGCTTTAAAATAACTTTTTCAATTATGTCTTTCACCTCTGTCCAAAGTGCATTAATTTGTCTACATTCCCACATGCAATGAATTAAAGTCCCTTTTGAATTGCATTTTACGCAAAGATCTGGGATGTTATTATTGTATTTATTTAACTGCACAGGTGTAATATAAACACGCATTAGCCATTTAAATTGTAGAATTCTGAGACGGCTGTTTATGGACATTGTGTGAGTTTTAATGCAAGCCTTTTCCCATTCCTGTTCACTGATATTTAATGATAGGTCCATATTCCATTTTATAAGCCTATTATTTGAGTTCTCTAACGAGTTAGAAATCAGCACATTATAAAAGTCTGAAGATAATGCCCTTTCTTGATTTGTTCCGAATCATTAATTTTTCAAGCATTGTAAGGGGGGGCTTGTTAAGGTCACTGTAGTTTGTTTTGACAAAACTTCTTAATTGAAGAAATTTAAAATAATGCTTTTTATCTAACTTGAACTTGGTCTGTAATTCTCCAAATGATAAAAATGTATCCGAGTTTGATGGGTAAAGATCACCAATACTTTTTAAACCTTGCAATGCCCAAAGCTTAAATGTTCCATCTGCCCTACCTGGAGCAAACAGCTGATTACCCCATATTGGGCTAAATTGGGACATGCTGTTTGGTTCTGCTACATATTTTCTAACGTCCTGCCAAATTCTAATCATATTTTTCAAAATAGGGTTTGTAGTATGTTTCTGTAGCTTCTTTAGAGTATCTGAGTATAAAAATAATGGAAGAGCTAAATTTAAATTATAAGACTCCATTTCTACCCAGTGAGGATTATCTTTATCTGCAAAATAGAACATAATAGTCCTTAATTGTGTTGCCCAATAGTAAAATTTAAAATTGGGGCATTTTAACCCCCCTCTGTCAAATGGTAAATAAAGCAAAGAGAGGCGTATTCTAGATTTTCCTTTGTTCCACAAAAAGTTCAAAATGTTTTTTTTTAACCAATTGAATAATTCAGGTGGAGGCGGGAGGGGAATGCTTTGAAAGAGGTATAATAGCTTTGGTAGTATACTCATTTTCAGAACATTAACTCTTCCCAATATGGATATAGGTAGGTTGATCCAGTTGTCAAATGAGGCAGTTATTGTTTTCATTAGATGTTCGTAGTTAGATTTGACAACCTGTTGGAGTTCCGGGAAGATCTGAATACCTAGATATTCAAAATGATCCACTACTTTAAATTGCTTAACCTCACTGATGGGATTAGTTCTTTCACCTTCATTTAACACCAGGATAGAAGATTTTGTATAGTTTACTCTGTAACCTGAGACTCTCCCAAATGCCTGAATCACTTCCATCACTGCCGGAATTGACTTTTTTAGATCTGTTAGAAATAAAATTACATCATCCGCAAATAAAGAGATTCTGTGTTCTGTGGGGCCCACTGTGATCCCAGGGATCTGTGAATGTAAACGAATAGCTGCTGCCAATGGTTCAATTGCCAAAGTGAATAACAAGGGAGAAAGAGGGCATCCCTGGCGACAACCTTTCTTGATTTGAATCGCCTTTGAAAATATTTTGTTTGACATTATCTCTGCAGTTGGATTATTATATAATATTTTAACCCATTTAATAAAGTTACCTCCACAACCAAACCTTTCCAATATGCTAAAAAGATAGGGCCATTCGACCCTATCAAAAGCCTTTTCGGCGTCCAAAGAGAGAAGAGCTGTATCTTTAGTGTTCTTTTTTGGCCAAATAATATTCAGAACCCTTCTAATATTGTGATATCCTTGCCTCCCAACTATAAAACCATTTTGATCCTTATTTATTATGTCTGGTAGGATTCTTTGCAACCTTTTTGCCAATAATTTACAGATAATTTTGAGGTCTGAGTTAAGTAGACTAATAGGTCTCAGGTTTTCACACTTATTATGAGGTTTACCTGGTTTTGGCAGCAGAATGATGAGCGCCTGATTCAAGGAGAGAGGCAAGCTGCCATTTTTAAATGACTCCATAAACATATCCAGAAGAGGTGACAGCAATTTATCTTTAAATTTTTTATAAAGGTCAATGGGGATACCATCAGGTCCTGCTTGCTTACCGGATTTCATTCCATTAATGGCCTGTGCTAGTTCCTCTTTATTTATTTCTATATTTAAGTCAGCTCTACTGTCATCTGCAATGACAGGAATATGTATCCCATTCAAAAACTTATCAAATTCTATTTGGTCTAAATTTCCTTGAGTATCATATAATTTCTGATAATAATCTTTAAAGGCATTATTGATATCCCTTGGGTCTATTAAAGTTTTATCTTGTATTATAATTGATGTGATCGAGGTTGTTGCTTCAAGTTTTTTAATTTGCCAAGCTAGAAGTTTTCCAGCTTTATCCCCCTGCTCGTAAAAGTTTTGTTTTAATCTTAAGAGACTGGATGCAGCTCTGAAACTAGACTGTTTATCATATTCTGCTCTTAAGAGCAACAGTTGTTTTTTCAGCTCAGTATCATTTGTTTGAAAAACCCTCTCCTGAATGTCCTTTATTTTGTTTTCTAGATGTTGCCTTTTAGTCTTGGCTTCCTTGGACTTTTTGCCTGTAAAGCTAATAATATGTCCTCTAATAAATGCTTTAAAGGCATCCCATCTGATGCAAGCTGTTGTCTGATTTGTGTTCAACTGAAAGAACTCATCAATTTGTAGCCCAATATATTTAACAAAATCTTCATCCTGCAGCCATTTATGCTGAAAACGCCATCTAGGGGGGTCCCTGGTTAAATTCTCATCACGGTAGCTAAGACAGCACGGGGCATGGTCTGAGATCACAATGCTGTCATACTTACAGTTTTGAATTTTAGATAATAATTCTGACGAAATTAAAAAATAATCTATTCGCGAGTATGTCTGAAATGTTGATGAATAACATGAGTATGCTCTAGTTTGATGATGGAGTTCCCTAAAGATGTCAACCAGTTTAAGAACTTTCATAAACATATGTATAGTTGTTCTGCAGTTATTATGTGTTAAATCTGATCCTGTGGATCTATCTATTTCTGGAATAAGTGTGCAATTAAAATCCCCTGCGATCACAAACTGCCCTTGCATCGATGAAAGTGAAAGGAACAAATCCTGAAAGAACCCTGAGTCATTTGTGTTAGGACCGTAAACATTAACCAGGTTAAGTTTTTCTGATAGTAAAGAGCCCTGAACTATTAAATATCTACCTTTCTTATCCTTGATAACATTGTTTACAAGAAATGGGACAGATTCATGAATAAGAGTCATAACTCCTCTTGCTTGAGAAGAAAATGCTGAAGTGAATACACCACCGCGCCACCTCCTCCTGACCCGCCCCTCGTCCTCTTCCATAAGATGTGTCTCCTGTAGAAATACTATTTTGGAGTCCAAATCATGCAACTTATTAATGACTTGTTTAACCTTCTTTAAACGTTGTAAACCCCTGCAGTTCCATGTGACCATTTTAAGATTTAGAGCTTGTGACATGTAAGACTTATCGGATTACCAAAAAAATATATATAATACAAAAAAATAATAATAATAATTACACCGTAAGGGCATAAACATCTGAGAAGCTTAAACAACAAATCAAAACACACAACATATCCCCTAAACCTAAACTCCCACCCCAAATCCCTCCTCCGAGGATCTCCCTCCCCCCTCAGTACACCTCCCGTTAACGCGTGTGACTGACCCACACACAGTGAGGAGCAGTCTAACCACTCCATATCCGTTCTTTCTTCATCGGTGCTGTTCGCTATTTATAACTGAAATTTAACCTTCCACTTTACTTACAGTATGTGTTCACAGGTTTGAACTTATTAATGTGCACATCAACATGGTGTGTGCTCACTCCCTTTTACCATGCCTAAATAAAACTATATATGCTTAATAGTCCACTACTGTTTCAATAACAATAAAACAAAACAATAAAGGCGTCCTAAATATACATAATAGTCCACTGCTATTTCAATAACAATAAGACATTACAAAAATGCGCCCTAAATAGGCTTATTAGTCCACTGTTATTTCAATAACAATAAAACATTACAAAAAATGCGCCCTAAATAGGCTTATTAGTCCACTGTTATTTCAATAACAATAAAACATTACAAAAAATGCGCCCTAAATAGGCTTATTAGTCCACTGCTATTTCAATAGCAATAAAACATAACAAAAAATGTGCCGTAAATAGGCTTATTAGTTCACTGCTATTTCAATAACAATAAAACATAACAAAAAATGTGCCCTAAATAGGCTTATTAGTCCACTGCTATTTCAATAATAATAAAACATAACAAAAATGTGCCCTAAATAAAAAAAAGAAAAGCAAGATATAATTTTTTGGCAAGAAACACATCTTTCTACTACTGAGCATGAAAAACTAAACAAAATGGGGTTTAACAATGTGTTTTTTTCTTCATATGCAAAAAAGAACTCTAGAGGAGTCGCAATTTTATTATCTAATAAGTTGAATTTTCAGTTCTCCTCACAAATTAAAGATAAAGAAGGAAGATATATATTGGTAAAAGGCTATATAGATAATAAAGAAGTCACCTTATTGAATGTGTATAGACCACCCGGAAATGATAAGCAGTTTATTAAGAAAATCTTTACTATGATCACAACAGAAGTATCTGGGATATTGATAAGTGGGGGAGACTGGAACGTCCATTTAAATCCTTTTTTAGACTCGTCCAACAAAATTACCAAAGCTCAGACAGAAGCAAAACACATTAAAAGAATGCTGAAAGAATTAGGATTAGTGGATGTTTGGAGGAACTTACACCCTCAAGAGAAGAAATATACTTTTTTTTCCTTTTCTCATCAGATGCATTCAAGATTAGATTATTTTTTTATACAAAATGTTGACAGACAAAGAATAATAAACTGTGATATAGGGGTGAGAGATATATCTGATCATGCCGGAGTATACATGACACTCCATCTGGATAATGACCGTAAAGAAACCCTGTGGAGATTTAATAATAGTTTACTAAACGACATTAAATTTGATAACTTTGTAGAAAAAGAATTCAAAGACTTTATGGACCATAATAACACAGAGGATATTTCTCCCTGTATTTTATGGGATGCAGCAAAAACAGTTCTAAGAGGGAAAGTAATTATGTGGTCTTCACATAAGAAAAAAGAAAAAGAAAAATGTTTTAAAGATCTTACTATAAAATTAAAATCTTTAGAAATACAATACATGGAAAATAATAATGACCATACCCTACTACAAATAAATGAAACAAAACAAGCTTTAAACTACTTATATGAAGACCAGATAGAGAAAAAAGCAAAATTTCTTAAACAGAACTACTATGAAAACGGACACAAATCAAAGAGATTACTTGCATGGAGAATACGTAAACAACAAGCTGATAGGTTTATAGAAAAAATTAAAAATCCAACAGATAAAAAGATAAATCACTCTCTTAGAGACATTAAAAAATCTTTTGAATTATATTATACCGAATTATATACACAGCCTCATACAATAGATCCATTTCCAGTGAAGACATTTCTTGCCTCTTTGGATTTACCATCAATAGGTACAGACCAAAATAATAGGCTTATAAAACAAATAACTGAGGAGGAGATCAACAAAACAATTTCAAAAATGAAAGGGAATAAGATGTCAGGCGAAGATGGTTACCCGGCGGAATGGTATAAATACTTCAGAAAGCTATTCATCCCACTGCTTGGGAACTGCTTTAATTATATACTCTCTGGAGGGGAAATACCACCATCTTGGAGAAGAGCAGTGATCTCAGTAATCCCTAAGCCAGGTAAAGATAAAACAGAATGTGGTTCATATCGACCAATATCAGTTCTAAACATTGATTACAGGATATTTGCAACAATAATGGCAGAAAGGTTGAAATTGATTATCCCAGAAATGACAGACACAGATCAGACAGGTTTTATTCATAATAGGCAAACTCATGATAACCTGAGACGAGCTTTTCACCTTATAGACCAAATGAAAAACACAGAATCAATAGTTGTTAGTTTAGATGCAGAAAAGGCGTTTGACTCAGTTTGTTGGAACTATCTTTATTTAACTTTGGAAAGATTTGGTTTTAATAATCAAATCATACGCTGTTTTCAGTCCTTGTATGAGTCTCCTTCTGCAAGGATTAAGATCAATGGAGACTTATCAGATAAAATACAATTAAAAAGGGGGTGTCGCCAAGGATGCCCACTGAGTCCCACTTTTTTTACACTCTTTATTGAACCTTTAGCACAAGCCATCAGAGAACACAAGAATATTATGGGGGTAACTATTAAAAGTATAGAACACAAAATATGCCTTTACGCTGATGACGTGCTCGTAACACTAACTAAACCAGAAACTAGCTTACCTAACCTTCTTTCATTACTTAAAATATTTGGTACTTACTCAGGGTATAAATTAAATTTACAGAAAACACAAGTCCTCTCATATAATTATCAGCCATCATTAAGAATACAGAAAATGTCCAGGTTCGATTGGTCGAATAAATCTATAAAATATTTGGGAATTAAAATTCCTACAGAGCTATCCAACCTTTTTGAACATAATTATATACCATTGACAGCAGAGATTAAAATGGATTTACAGTGTTGGTCATTATTAACCACAAACTTACATAATCGAATAGATATAATAAAAATGAACATCCTACCCAGGTTCCTTTATCTTTTTCAGGCTTTGCCTATAAAGTTACATGATAAACAATTTTGTGAATGGGATAGAATAATCTCAAATTTTATTTGGGCTAAACATAAACCAAGAGTAAAATTAAAGACATTACAATTGTCGAAGGAAAAGGGTGGATGGGCTTTACCTAATTTAAAGGATTATTATAGAGCAGCACAGATGAGAGTGTTAATTGGATGGTGTGACCCATCATGTGAAGCTAAATGGAAAGAGATCGACTTGTCTTATAGTGATATACCGCTACAATCTTGGCTCGGAGATCATTGTCTGATTAAAAAACATATAGATTCTGCCCAAATACCCTCATGGATAAAAGTACCGCTGGACATATGGCATAAAATATTAAAACAAGAAAAAATTGAAAGAAATGCTCGGATCCTAAGATGGCCAGCTTATGACAGTGATTTTCACCCTGCAAGAATTGATAAGAGATTTGCACAGTGGTCACAACAAGGTATAACGAGTTATTTAAAAATCACAGATAATAATGAATTAAAAAGCTTCAAACAACTTCAAGATAAATATAATTTAGAAAAACTTGACTTTTTTAGATATCTCCAATTAAGACATTATTACAATAAAAGTATAAAATTATTGGAGGAGGACAAGACAGGTATACTTAAAATATTAATGGATTCAAGCAATGGTAGACCTCCCAAAAAAATAATATCTAATTTATATTTATGTTTACAAATGGGGAGAAAATGTAATACAACATATATTAAGGTTAAATGGGAAAAAGAAGCCAGGATAACAATAACAGATGATGTTTGGTTTAATATATGTAATTCTGTGATTCACACGACAAGTTCTGACCTATGGAAGGAATTTTCCTGGAAATGCATGGTACATTTTTTCATCACACCTAATATTCAAAGCAAATATTATAATGATATTGAAAAGGCAAAATGTTGGAGAAACTGTGGGAATGTCTATGCAGGACACTTTCATATCTTTTGGGAATGTACCAAGATCGCACCCTACTGGTCAGAAGTGATAAAGGAGATTAATTCTAAAATGAACTTGAACTTGGACTGTGATTTTACTGTGGCCTTCTTGGGTAATTTGCCCTATGGACTGAGGAAATCTGACAAATATCTCGTATTAATATTACTAGCAGGTGCAAAGAAAGCTATAACTCGTAAGTGGCTTGAAGTGGAACCACCATCATGTCTGGACTGGAAGGATATAATTGAGGAAATTCATGTAATGGAGCGAATGACTTTTTCATTAAGACTTGACACTGTAAAATATAAAAAATACTGGAAGAAATGGAACATTCCTGGATCTTGACACCGGCTGTATATATGTTGACTAAATGATATAACTGCCTCCTTTTTTGTTGTTTTTTTTTTTGTTTTTGCTGACTACTATTTAGTTGCTCATGTCAGATTAGATGCTCTACTCTACCCCCCCCTCCCCCCCCTTTTTTTGTTTGTTTGTTTTGTTTTTTTTTTTTTTTCGTGGGGAACTCTGAAAGTCATTGTATATAAGTATGTTTAAAAAGTAAAGTGAAAAGAAAGGAGAAAAAAAATGGAAAAAAAATAAAGTCTTTAAAAAAAAAGTGCCCTAAATAGGCTTATTAGTCCACTGCTGTTTCAATAACAATAAAACATAACAAAAAATGTGCCCTAAATAGGCTTATTAGTCCACTGCTATTTCAATAATAATAAAACATAACAAAAAATGTGCCCTAAATACTGTAGGCTTATTAGTCCACTGCTATTTCAATAATAATAAAACATAACAAAAAATGTGCCCTAAATAGGCTTATTAGTCCACTGCTGTTTCAATAACAATAAAACTTAACATAAGGCACCATCAAAGTTTTACACTGTCTCAAACTCTTGATTTATGAAACTAGTATTTGGACGTTCAGCTCACGTTACCTCCTCGTCAGATTACTCCTGGATCTTCTTCAGGAACTCACGTGCAGCCGCCGCTGTTTTAAACACATGAGTCCGGTCCTCATAAGTCACCAGCAGCTTGGCTGGGTGAGCCACCCCATGGCGCAGTCCCAGTTTGCGCAGCTCCGTGCGTATTGGGTCGAACTGCTTCCGAACCTGAAGCAAACTCGCCGCCACATCTGGGTAAAACCGCACTTGTTGATCCTGGTAACGGATGTCTGCTTTAGCCCTTGATGCTACAGCAACAAGCTGTTTATCCTTGTAACTGAGGAATGTCATTATTAATGTGCGGGGCGCTGCGGTGCTGTCCCTCCTGGGTCCGAGTCGATGCGCTCGCTCCACCACCACCGCTCCAACACCGAGGGTCTCCGGCAGCCACTTCTCCAGGAACTCACACGGGTTCTGTCCTTCAGCTCCCTCCGGTAAGTTGACCAGCCTCAGGTTATTTTGTCTCGATCTTGCCTCCAGATCCATAACTTTATGTTCCAAGTCTTTCTTCTTGGACTCTAATGTTTCCACTTTAGCTCGCATTGTTGCTATCTCGCTCTCTGCGTCAGAAATGCGTGTTTCTGTTTCTGCGACTCGCTGAGTACAATCACTTATTTCTTTCCTCATGCTGTCGATAGAGCCCAGGACTTCATCAAATCTGGAGGAGAACTCCTTCTGCATTGAGTTAACAACAGACAGTATTTCATCCACCTTGCTGCTTTGAGACTTCGAGGTCTCCTCTCTGTCTGTGGCAGCCATCGGAGCTGAGCTTGAGCTAGCATTAGCATTAGCTTTCTGCGTGTCCCCTCGAAGATTATAGTCCGTTAGCTTCTTTTGTTTCTCTTTTCCACTATCTTCTTGAGCCGCTTTTGCTGGCATTATTCCGACCTCCTGCGTTCACTGGCCGTTTGGTACGTTTTGAAAGGAAGGGTTTTTAGAGATATATTGGCAGGAACTGCAGAGCGATGAAAGACACGTCTACTCACATGGCCGCCATAACCGGAAGTCGACATTATGTTTTAACTATAAATCATTTTGCACTAC
>JBBPBX010004721.1:0-11909 GCA_038048925.1 Garcialebias charrua
TTTGCCCCTTCTAAAATCCACAGTCATCTCTTTTGTATTCTTCACATTGATGTGAAAGTTGTTCTTCCTGCACCAGCTCTCCAGGTGTTCCACCTCCTGCCTGTAGCTGGACTTATCGTTGCATCGTCGTCCTTTTTTTTTTCCTCACTCGTCCTCGAGCAAGACGGATGCTTTTCTTACCTCTCTTGCTTTCCACCTGCTTTTTTGCTCTCTGTCTTGTGTATCGGAACTTCTACTTACACATCTTCCAAATCGTAAATTGCTGTCATGGATTTGGTCAGCTGGCCTTTCAACGCAATTGATAATTTTTTCAATCAAGTGACAGGCTGCTGAGAGCCCTCATGCCCTGCTGAGACATGTGGCTGGGTACGTCATGGATCCGTGGGGAAAGTGGAAAATGCTGTGCCTTTCTGTGTTGTCTCTGGAGGATGTCGAAGGTTTATACAACATTGGATTTATGATAACAGGGTTTCTGCTTTTTGGCACCATCGGATGGATGGATGGAGTGATGCATGGATTTGTGAACCTTGTTGTACCCATACTAATACTGTTGTATGCTTGTGTAACCACTTTTGAGACAGATGTGCTTGAGGTATATTTGCCTAACTACAGTTCTCATGAGTTTGCAATTTATAGTAAAAATCTAAAATAAATAAATAAATAAATAAAACAAAGATTTTACTTCATGACATTAAAGTGTTTTATTTTACCAGTAGCTGAAGTGATGCTGACTCCACTACTTCTGATGTTCTCAAACACAGAGAAGAGGATGAAGGTGTATTCAGTTCCAGCAGTGAGAGATGACACGGTGTAAGTTACTGGTCCAGCTCCAGTTGATGAACTGATGTTTGTCTCTGTGTTGTTGAACCAGAGAACAAAGCTGACGTTGTTGTTCATTTTGTTCCATTGCAGAGTGATGCTGGTCTCATTTTGTGCTGACGGTCTGAAACTGTTTGCATTCAGAGGAGCTGAAACAGAAAGTTTAAAGCAGAATTAATGATGAGTGTTTAACCAAAGTGCCAAAGAGCCAATACAAGAAAACAAATATATTCAGTTTTTTTTGTGTAAAAACATACCGTAACGATTTTGTTGTTGATTAAAGTATTTAACAGTTTCTGTATTGAAATATATGAATTAAAAGACTAAATCAAAGAAAGTTCAAAGAATTAATTAATTCAAATCATAGGCATAGTAGACTAAGTGTACCCGTCTTTTGTCATTACTGGGAGCTGGACCCAGCACAAATTGGTTTATGGAAGCTGCCATATTGTCTAAAAACAAGCACCTTATTTAATGGCCTTAAAATACTACAGTATATTAAAAAATGTTTTCTACACTAAACTATCAATATCTTTGAGCTATTTTACCTCAAATAAAAATGTTAAATTTAAATTATTTGAATGCTTTTTAAAACTCTTTAACAGGATTTTATGTAGAATAAAAATCAATTTTTTTTATTTATTTTTTTACACTAACTGACATTTATTTCATTGCAATTTAAAAAGAAACAAAGAAAACGCACAAGTTATTCTTTGAAAAAAAAAAAAAAAAATCCACACTCAAGTTTTGTTACAACCCTTCAGCCCACAGGACCCTTTTGGTCAAACTCAAACCTGTTTCTCAGTGGTCGGACATGGAGGCTTTTTTCTCATCTTTTATTTATTTAATATTATTATTTTTATTTATTTATTGTTATTATTATTATTATTATTATTTTTTTAGATTTTATTTTGAGTTTTCAAAGTTAGGAACATACATATACCGGTATACAGACACACAAACAGAACCCAGATGCACAAGCCAAAGTATGAAACATTACAATTAGCACATGGTGTACACACACACTACACATATTCATGAACTTATACATAGACCCATTAGAGGGCGGCTGGTGGGAGAGACCATGGAAAATTTCAGTTTAATCTGGTCGTCAAAAACTGATCCAGGAAGGGATTCCAATAGCGCAAGAAGGTGTCTGTAGCGCCTATCCGAAGTCTCTCCATCTGTATCACTGACATATTAAATATTATTTATTTTTTACTTTTAAACTTTACCCATGAACAACACTCTTTTATTCGTTCATTCATTCAACTTTTATTTATACAGGCTAGCCTCATTGAGCCATGGGGACTCATTTGCAAGAGGGACCTGTTTCAGACAGAACAGATAAAGTACAGACAAGAAAACAGTAGACAATGATTACAATAACACCACAGTAAAAATGCAGCTAAAATAAGAGTAGTGTACAAAACAATAAATCAGGATGCTGTGAAACAGATTGAAATACTAAAAACAAGAACATAATTGTTTTGATTTTTCTATTGACATTATTAAATGTTTGAAATCCCATAAAGAAATCAAGGAGGACAACTTCAGTTCCTGTTGCAAGGTGCCCCAGGTCGAAGGAGCTGAGTAGGACAAGGCCTTTTTGCCAAGTTTGGTCCGCAATGAGGGAACGCAGCAGGTAGTGATGGACTGAGAGCGCATGTTTTAACTGCACTGACAGCGTGACATGTTGGAGGAGATATAAGAAGGTAGCAGATCAAGCAGGGATTTATAGATGAAAATGAACTAGTGTGAGAACCTACATGTAGATGATGACCAACTGACCATAGAGTACAGGGTGCAGTGATCAAGTCAAAGTCAAAGTCAACTTTATTGTCAGAACTGCAATATGTACAGGACATACACAGGATTGAAATTGTGTTTCTCTCAGTCCCTCGGTGCAACAGTAACCATTTAAACACTAAAACACTAAAACATTTAATAAACATAAGCATAAAATAGTAAAAGTGTAACACTGTCCTGAGCCGACGATCTTCTCAGCTGCTCTCACGATGCGCTGGAGGCTCTTGCGGCAGGATGCAGTACATGCACCAAACCACACCGTGATGCAGCTGGTCAGTACACTTTCTATGGCTCCCCTGTAGAAGGTGCACATGATGGGGGTTGAAGCTCCAGCCCTTTTCAGCTTGCGGAGAAAGTAGAGACGCTGGTGAGCCTTCTTGGCCAGTGATGCAGTGTTCCTGCTCCAGGACAGGTCCTCTGAGACGTGCACTCCCAGGAACTTGGTGCTGTCTACTCTCTCCACTGCGGTGCTGTTGATGGTCAGAGGGGCATGTTGGGCATCCCTCTTCCTGAAGTCCACAACAATCTCCTTTGTCTTCTCCACGTTGAGAGTGAGATTGTTGTGTCCGCACCACAAGGCCAGCGGCTCACCTCGTTCCTGTAGTCCGTCTCATCGTTGTTGCTGATGAGACCTACCACTGTTGTGTCGTCCGCAAACTTGATGAAGTGGTTGGAGCTGTATGATGGTGTGCAGTCGTGTGTTAGCAGGGTGAATAGAAGGGGGCTCAGCACACATCCTTGTGGGGCCCCTGTGTTCAATGTGATGGTGCTAGATGTGTTACTCCCGACCCGTACTGTCTGTGGTCTCCCGGTCAGGAAGTCTAGCAGCCAGTTACACATTGAGGTGTTCAGCCCCAGACTGTCCAGTTTAAGGATGAGCTGTTGGGGGATGATGGTGTTGAATGCCGAGCTGAAGTCGATGAACAGCATTCTAACATTCATTCATTCAACCTTTATTTAGTCAGGTAAATCTTTTGAACCTCATGGGCTCATTTACGAAAGCGACCTGCTAAAACTAAAGAACAATGAACAGCAGTGGTAGAATTTCCTTAAACAATAAACAATAAACAAACAAACAATAAACAATAGAAAACAAAAGAGAGAAAAAAACAAAAGAAAGTTTTTTTTTTTTTTTTTTTAACAAAGTATCAAAAAACTAGCAAAACATTATAAGGTAGACGTATAAAATCAAAGACAGGAACAAATCTGCATTGGTTTTTGCCAGGATTCCAACAGATTCTGAAAACCATTTAGCAACATAAGAGTCCTTCGTGTCCAGATGTGTGAGAGCTGTGTGGAGGGCAGAGGAGATGGCATCGTCGGTTGAGCGATTAGGTCGGTATGCAAATTGGAAGGGATCCAGGGAGGCAGGGAGGACAGATGTGATGCTTTTCATGACTAGCCGTTCAAAGCACTTCATCAGGATGGGGGTGAGTGCTACTGGGCGATAGTCATTGAGGCATGCGGGCGTTGCCTTCTTTGGGACAGGGATGATGGTGGTGGCTTTGAAACAGGTGGGGACGATGGCCTGGCTCAGTGAGATGTTAAAGATGTCCGTGAAGACCGCTGCGAGTTCCCCTGCACAGTCCTTCAGCACACGACCAGGTATGTTGTCAGGACCAGAGGCCTTCCGGGCGTTAATCTTGATGAATGATCGCCTTACGCTGTCTGAGGACAGCGCCAGCACCTGGCCATCAGGAGAGGGGGGGAGTTTATGTGCAGGTGTGCTGTTACTTGCCTCAAACCGAGCAAAGAACTCATTCAGTTCATTCAGCGTAGAGGTTGAGCTGTCACAGGTCTGGGGGGATGGTTTGTAGTTTGTGATGGTCTGTATTCCCTGCCACAGACTGCGTGTATCCTTGCTGTCCTTGAAACGGTGAGCTATTTTCCTGGAATACTGCTTCTTGGCCTTTCTGATGCCCCGGGCCAGGTTCTTTCTGGCTGCCCTCAGGCCCACCTGATCTCCCGCTTTGAAGGCAGCATTCCTGGCTTTCAGGAGTCTGTAAACCTCTGCTGTCAGCCATGGCTTCTGATTAGCCCGAACAGTGATGGTCTTGAGGTTGGTTACATCATCAATGCACTTGGTGATGTATGAACATACAGTGTCTGAGTACTCCTGGAGACATGTGTTGTTGTTTGTGGTAGCAGCTTCTTTGAATATATTCCAATCTGTGGTGTCAAAACAGTCCTGGAGTGCCTCTGAAGACCCCTCTGGCCACACTCGTATCTGCTTGCGGACTGTTTTTGTGACTTTCACCAGTGGCCTGTATGCTGGCTTTAGCATAACGCAGATATGGTCAGAAGCACCAATGTGGGGGAGGAGGAGGGCTCTGTAGGCATTTTAAACTTTACCCATGAAGGTAAAGATGATGACCCATGATGGGTACGGTAGTTACAACCAGTTATGAATCTTAGCGCGCCATTGTAGACAGCATTCACCATCTGCAAGGAGCTAGCAGGGGCATTCATATAAATAATGTCACCATAGTCAATGGCCGGTAGGACAGTAGCAGCTACAAGGCGTTTTCTGTCATTCAGAGTTAAGCAAGATCTATTTCTGAAAAAGAAACCCAATTTTAATTTTAGTTTCTTCATCAAGTTTTCAATATGTGGTTTGAAAGAGAAATGTGCACCAACCAAAATTTTCAAGTATTTGTACAAATCTACAAACTCAATAGGAACACCATGCATGATGAGATAGGAGGAAAAGTGTCTGGCACCGACTTTCTGTTGGAAAACAACATCCCTTTGGTTTTGTCAGCATTTAGCACCAGCTTGAGGTGGAATAAATCAGACAATGATGTTAAATGCAGACTGTAGAAGCTTGAAAACCCAGGCAACTGTGTTAGCTCAGCAATAAACAACAGTGCCATCAGCATAGAGATGCCAGGATGTGTTACAGGCGGTGTGTGAGTTTGATTTGCATTGCCGGTAGTAAGTTGGACCCCTTCAGGGTGGGAATTGGACTCCACCAGAGCTGCCCATTGTCACCAATTCTGTTCATAACTTTTATGGACAGAATTTCTCAGTGCAGCCAGGGGGCTGGACTCAGGATTCCATCTCTGCTCTTTGCAGATGATGTGGTCCTGTGGGCATCATTGTGCTATGATCTCCAGTTCTCACTGGAGCGGTTCACAACAGATTGCGAAGCGGCTGGGATGAGAATCATCACCTTAAAATCTGAGGCTATGTTCCTCAGTTGGAAAAGGGTGGATTGCTTTCTTAAGCCCCCAGTACTGTATAGCTCTGCGTTGGGCCAAACGCCGCTGCACGCCGTGCGAACGCTGCAGCACAAGCCTTTGAACGCGGGCGTGAATGCGCCAAGCTCAAATTTTACGACCGCTTATGCGCGCGCGTTGTTTCACAATAAACTGCCCGGCGGCAGACTGTTTTGTTCGAGATACAAATGTATTAAATTCCTCTTCTTCATTGCTGATCTGGACTTTTCTTTTGTTTTTTTGCCAAAAGTCAAGTGATCGCTTGAAGCGGTCACCATTCGCTTCCTCCTCCGATGAGGAGGAATGAATGAATTTGTCACGAGCAAACTAAAGTCATGTCCAACGTGGATGCGCCAGGTTCTAAATATTTCCTGGTGGGCTGTGGGCTGCAGGACCAGCGCTCCCTGTTTTTATTTTATTTTTTAGATATTTTTATTAACATATAAACACAAAATACCACTGCGCAGCTCGTGCCTTTTCTTTTACCACCCGAGCTATCAATCAGTTCAGTAGGCGTGTCAGCAAATGACCAATCAGCAACCTCAATTTGTCCCGTAGGTAAACGCTCCGCCCTGCTGCTGCTCAAATTATGTCAAGAATTTGGAGCTTCACTCTGGAGCTTCACGCTGAGCTATACTGTGAACTGCCTGCGCGCAGCACGCGCACGTCAAGCGGCGTGCTGCCCAACGCACAGCTATACTGGAGCCTTTAGGGTCAAGAGCGAGGTTCTGCCTCAAGTAGAGGAGTTCAAGTATCTCAGGGTTTTGTTCACGAGTGAGCGAAGAATGGAGCATGAGAGTGACAGATGGATTGGTGCATCGTCTGCAGTATTGCGTCTCTCCCCAAGGATGTGTGCTGAGCCCTCTTCTGTTCACTCTGCTCACATATGATTGTACAGCCACACATCCAGGCTGTCATATTGTTAAGTTTGCAGATGATACAGCGGTGGTGGGATGCATCACAAACAATGATGAGTCCAGCTACAGACAGGAGGTGGAACACCTGGAGAGCTGGTGCAAAGAGAATAATCTTCACATGAATGTGAAGAAGACAAAGGAGATGATTGTGGACTTCAGAAGGAACAAACACACCCACACCCCACTGAACATAAGTGGATCTGCAGTGGAAGTGGTCTCCAGCTACAAATACTTGGGTGTACACATGAATGATAACCTCAGCTGGAGCAACAACACCACCAGCCTGATCAAGAAAGGTCATCAGAGACTCTACTTCCTCAGACGGCTGAGACGAGCTGGTCTGAGCAGCCCAGTCCTCACCTCCTTCTACAGGTGTGCAGTGGAGAGCATCCTGTGCTCCAGCATCAACGTGTGGCATGGAGGCTGCACAGTTGCAGAGAGGAAAGCTCTACAGAGAGTGGTGAAGGCTGCACAGAAGTCTGTTGGAGTCAGTCTCCCCACCATCACAGACATTTACACCTCCAGATGCAGGAAAAGAGCCACCTGCATCATGAAAGACCTCACTCACCCAGCACACTCACTCTTTGCCCCACTCCCCTCAGGACGGAGGTTGAGGAGCATCAAATGTAGAACCACTAGACTGAGGAACAGCTTCTACCCTGAGGCTGTTAGACTCATGAATAAATAAATAATAAGAATAAACACTGCAAAATATCACATCATGCTGATGCTGATCTGTTTTCTTGTTGCTGTGTTCATTTGTGACCATCTGCTCATACAGACTCATGTTCGTGCTGCTGTTTATAATGATGTTTTTCTATTACATTAGGGCTTAGTGTATTACTAGTTGATGTTTTTCTTAGTTAATCCTAGATGTTATTACTGTTTTTCTCTTGCATTTGTTGTTGGATGTAACTGGGACCCTGTGTACATAATCTCGTTTTCATCACATGTACCACATGCGGTGCAAATGACAATAAAGACTCTCTGACTCTCTGACTCTGACTCTCTGACTCTGTGCCAGTCTATTGCGGTGAAGAGGGAGCTGAGCTTTAAGGCAAAGCTCTCTTTTTACTGGTCGGTCTACATTCCTACCCTCACCTATGGTCAAAAACTTTGGGTAGCGACTAAAAGAATGAGATAGCAGATACAGACAGTTGAAATGATTTTCCTCTGCAAGAAGGCTGAACTCTCCCTTAGAGATAGGGTGAGAAGTTCAATTATCCGGGAGAGACAGAGTAGAATCGCTGCTCCTCCACATTGAGTATTGCCAGTTGAGGTGGTTCAGGCATCTGGTAAGGATGCTCCTGTGTGCCTCCCCAGGTAGGTGCATTGGGCAACATTGAGGAGACCCAGGGGAAACAATAAGTTTGCTCTGCTTTTTTCATTCAACCTTTATTTAGGCAGGTTAAACCCATTGAGCCTCGAGGACTCATTTACAAGAGAGACCTGTTGCTCCTTGCCTGTGGAACAATCTTCTTGACCATCTAAGGAGAAAGGACTGAAGACCTTTTTATTTAAAATATTTTATAGTGTTTAAAGGTATTTTTAATCCTGCAGGGTTTGTTTTTAGTCCATGTTTTATTCTCTTTATGTTTTATATTGTAGCACTTTGAGATTGAAAAATGTAAAGTGCAGTACAAATTGAATAGATTATTATTATTATTATAAACCATACTGGAGAGACTACTTCTCTCAGTTGGCTTGGAAACACCTTGGGGTCCTCCCAGAAGAGCTGGAGGAGGTAACTGTGTAAAGAAATGTCTGGACATCCCTGTTCAAGATGCTGCCCTTGCGATCCAACTTCGGAACAAATGGAATATAATGGATGGATGGAATACTGAGAAGAATTCAATATTTTACGATAAAGCGTGTTTGCCTCATATGGAGGAGTTCAAATATCCAGACGTTTTGTTCACGAGTGATGATAGGATCAAGTGGGAGATATACTTATGGATTGGGGCCTTGTCCTCAGGAATGAGGACAGTGCTTCGGTCTGTCATGGTGAAAAGAGAGCTGAGTCGAAAGACAAAGCTCTTGATTTACTGGTCTGTCGACGTTAAAACACTCACCTATGGTCATGGGGTTTGGATCATGACAGAACAAGATCCCAGATACAAGAGGCCAGAATGGGCTTCCTTCACAATGTGGCCGGGCTCAGTCTTAAAGACAGGGAGAGGAGCTCTATCATCCAGGGGGCACTCAGAGTAGAGCTGCTGCTCCTCCACATTGAACAGAGTTAGCTGAAGTGATTTGGGCATCTGATTAGGATAACCCCCGGCAAACCTACCGTACCTCTAGAGCACTGGTTCTTAACCTGGGTTCGATCGAACCCCAGGGGTTCAATGAGCGGGTCTCAGGGGTTCGGTGGAGTCTCTGCCCCGGATGTAAAGACACACTTGTGTAAACACCGTTGTGACCGGTGTTGCCAAATAGAGTCCCACCCGCCCAAAGCACTCTCTATCCGCAAAAGTCAGAAGGAAAATCGCGGTGAACCGCCCAATCTGGCAACACACGATTCAGTGCAGTGATGCGGAAATATAACGCGCGCATGAAGTCAATGGCTGTACGTCGTGTGTTTACAAACTACGGTAAATATGTCGGGCAAAAAAAGAAAGTGGTTGGACATGGATTCACTTGTGTCACGGAACGGGATGGGAGTCGGCGTCCTATCTGCATGATATGCAACACGAAGTTGAGCAACTAGTCTGGCGCTAGCCTGGCCCTCGCCATTCCTACGCAGCTCCGCTCAATTCTCATTTCCCTTCACTGCTGGGTCTGGCATTTCTCCCATCCACAAGGATGTCTCCGGTAGGTTTTGACCGGACCAATCAGAGAACAGAAGGCGGAGTTTTGAACGACGTCGACTGACGTCGTCATTCAAAATGGCTGCCGCCACGAAGGAATTTTCAATAAAACAAGGTAAAAAACTATTATTTCTCTGCTGAGAAAAAATAGATTTCATAGCTGACGTTATATCAGAAGTGTTCCTGAGCAATCAGAGAGCAGAAGGCGGAGTTTTGAACGATGTCGACTGACGTCGTCATTCAAAATGGCTGCCGCCACGAACGAATTTTCATCAAAACAAGGTAAAAAACTATTATTTCTCTGCTGAGAAAAAATATAGTTCATAGCTGACGTTATATCAGAAGTGTTCCTGAGCTTAACAGTTCCTAAATCAATTCACGAAATGGTCAAATCTGCTGGATATTAAATAGTTTCGGTTTGATATTTTCCAAACAGCCTCGGGTGCGCTACGAAAATAAATGATAAAAAATCGAATTTTATCTCAAATGTTTCATCTAGGCCAACAGTCAGTAAATTAAAGACATATAATTACACACTGGTGGCAGAAAAAATATCCACCGAGTGGTTTCTGAGCAATTTATCTGATAGCCTGGACCTCGTCAGGCTAAACTAACAAAACTCTGCCTCCTGTTCTCTGATTGGTCCATTCAAAAATCTCCAGGAGAAATCGTTGTCTATGGCAGAGATGCCAGACCCTAGTCCAAAGCGAAGTGAAGGACATGGGTCTGGTATCAACCAGGCTAGTCTGGCGCCGGCAAAACTGAAGGAACACTTCATGAAGATGCACAGACGGAGAATACAAGAACACAACGCCTGCTGAATTCAAGGTGAACGAGCCAGATATGATGTTGTTTCTATGCTAATTTTAGCTTTTTAAGCTAATTCCACATTTAATGCTCTTATTAAAAAAAATGTCATCCTAATTCAGCAAAAATGTGCTCTCTCAACTTCATTCTGGTGATGCTTCTTTCTGCTATTTTAGCTACTTTTCAGCTGAATCTTTTTTCTAATTTTAGATTTTCTTCAGATAATTTCCACATTTTTGTGCTCATTTCTGCTTCTTTCAGCCTAATTGGGCAAATATATTCTTTTTGCTTTCTTCTGCTAATTTAAGCTTATTCTACCTTTTCAGCAACATGTTTTAGTACTCTTTTTCTGGTTTAAGGTCAATTAAAAATTTTGTGGTAATTTCTGACACTTTCAACCTAATAATTACCTTTTTTGTTCATTTCAAGGTGAAACGAGCCAGATATGATGAAAGGGCCACTCTTGCCTGCTCTTGGATTTGGGATGTGCCCGGAAAGCCTCTAGAGTCTAGAGGCTTTCCGGGCACATCCCACAGGTAGGAGGTTCCAGGGAAGATACAGAAGGTGCTGGAAGGATTGCATATCTTCTCTGGCCTGGGAGCACCTTGCCGTCCCCCAGAACAAGTAGAAAAGAGTAGTTGTGGAGAGGGATGTCTGGGTTTCTCTCTGGGACCCATTGCCTCTACAAACCGATTACGGATAAGCAGTAGAAACTGGCTGGATGGATGTGTTTGTGAACCTCATTGCACCCATACAAATACTGTTGTATGCTTGTGTGACTACTTTTGAAATTAATGTGCTTGGGATATATTTGTTATATTTATATTTACAATTCCCATGAATTTGCAATTTATAGTAAAAATAATTTTAAAAGATCGTGACATCATGACATTAAAGTGCTTTATTTTACCAGTAGCTGCAGTGATGTTGACTCCGCTGCTTCTGACGTTCTCAAACACAGAGAAGAGGATGAAGGTGTATTTAGTTCCAGCAATGAGAGATGACACTGTGTGAGTTACTGGTCCAGCTCCATCTGGTGCACTGATGCTCGTCTCTATACCGTTCAACTGGAGAACAAAGCTGACGACGTTGTTCACTGTATTCCACTGCAGAGTGATGCTGGTCTCAGCTTGATATAAAACTTTCAAGCTTTCCGTGTTTGATGGAGCTGACAAAAGATGAACAATAGAGTAAGTTTACACTATTTAAAATAGAAATACAAAGTACTGGGCTGCAGTATTCATTGCTACGTTGAATCAAATTAGTTATGTCAGTTTTGCATTTTCAGTGTTTACAGATCTAAAAGTTCATGTCATTACAACAAACATAACTAGTTGTTCTGACTGAGCACCACTCAGTCAGGAGGTCCCAAACAACTCTTTTAAAAATGTCTCACATTTCTCCACGAATGACTAATTCTTGTTGCTTTTAGTTACAACAGGAAATCTCTTACAAGGTATTTTTTACTATTATATGCAGAAATATTTTTAAGTGTCAGATCAAAACTGTTGCACTCAGTTTTATCTGAGATG
>JBBPBX010004721.1:13395-58855 GCA_038048925.1 Garcialebias charrua
TATACTAGTATGCAAAAACTCAGGACAGTATTATGTTCATTAAATGTTTAATGTTTTAGTTTTAGAGTTGGTGTAAATTTTCATACTCTTATACCACTATGCAAAAAACTCAGGACAGTGTTAGTTTTACTATTTTATGCTTATGTCTATTATTATATGTTTCAGTGTTTCAATGTTTAGATGTTTACTGTTGCACCGAGGGACTGAGAGAAACGCAATTTCGGTCCTGTGTATGTCCTGTACAGTACATATTGCAGATCTGACAATAAAGTTGACTTTGACTTTGACTTTGACTTTGAATGGACATGTTGGTGAAGGAAAAAGAGGGGATGCGGATGTAATGGGTAGGTTTGGTGTCAAGGAAAGAAACCAGGAAGGACAGATGGTGCTAGATTTTGTAAAGAGAATAGAAATGTCTAAAAAAGCTAAGTCTGGTCCTCTGGACATTCAAAAAATAAAACAAAACAAAGCAAAAAAGAATAGAAATGGCTGTAGTCAACACATATTTCCTCAAGCGGGAGGACTACAGAATGACATAAGAGTGGAGGAAGGAGTATGTAGGTCAACTACATTCTGTGTATAAGACAAAATCTGCAGGCGATTGGGGACTGTAAGGTTGTGGCAGTGGAGAGCGTGACCAGACAGCATCAGATGTGTGTGGAATGGCTGTTGTTGTGAGGAAGAGAAAAATAATAAAATCAGAGAAGCAGACCAAATGATAGAAGATTGTTGTGAGAAATTCAGAGAGGAGCTGTTAAAGGGTGTGGGTGGTAAAATAGATCTTCCAAATGACTGGATTATTACAGCAACAGATATTAGAAAGACAGGTAGGAAGGTACTTGGTGTGTCATCTGGAGACAGAAAATTAATGATAAGGGAACCTGGTGGTGAAATAGTGACGTGCAGGAATTCTAGTGAAAGAAACAGCTTAGCCAAGAAGAAATGTGACAGTGAGAGGACTGAAGAGAGGATACAGAGATTTAAGAATATGTAACGTAGAGCAAAGAGGGAGGTGGCAAAGCAGAAGGCATATGATGAGCTGTATGGGAGGTTGGACACTAAATAGAGCAAGAAGGACTTGTACTGATTGGCAAGACAGAGGGATCAGGCTGAAAAGGACATGCAGTTGGTTATTCTTGTTAATGCTCTAACAAGTAAGGAGATTGTGATGTGAAGATGCAGTATTTTGAGGAGCTAATTAATGAAAAGAACAGAAGCTAGCTATTGGGATGTGGAATTTCACCTCTCTTGTGGGGAAAGAGCCTGAGCTGGTGTGTGAGGCTGAGAGGTTCCGAAAAGAAATAGTCAAACTGACCTCTTTACATGGCTTTAGTTCTGGAACCAGTTTCCTTGATAGGGGTTGGACACTCTTCCACTCTGGAGTTGCCCCTGCTGAGAGGCACTGAGCAGGAGTGGGCATACTTGTTGCCCCCGTAGCTTGCCTCTACCTACATGTAGGGGACAGGTTCTGACTGTTTGTGCTTATGTAACAAACAGCAGTTCAGATCACCCACTCTTTTTGGAGACCTTGGAGGGGGTACTGGAGAGTAGGGCTGGGCGATATGGACAGAAATTCATATCTCGATATTTTTATGATATATCGCGATATACGATATATAGACATGTAACGGTTGTAGTGGGTGTACCGAACCGTTTCGGTACAACACGTTCGGTTTGGTCCACCTCGTACCGTTTCGGTTATTTTTTTCACTCATTGAACGTTAATATATGCGCCGCGGAACAAAATTTCCTGGGCGCGTTTCAGCACGGAGCTATTATCGCGCAGCACGCGCAGCATTATTAGCCATTAGCTGCTCGCTCCGGTCTCCTGTTTGGGAACGTTATGGCTTTCTTGTTAAGACGAGCGCACATTCAAAGCTGTGTGTGTGGACGACTCTGCAGCAGACAACACGTCTAACGTGAACGCGCTTGAAACTACGTCATCGGAATGTGAACGAAGAAACCGCAGCTGTTACAAAGTGCGCTAACAACAGCAGCTGCATTTAAANGTGGCAGAGTGCTTGCTCACACAAACATCAATAGCACCCACCAGCTTGAGTGCAACGCTGGACACAAAAAGCTTCGACCCATAATGGTTCCAGAAAACAAGACAAAACTGTGAGCCTAATTAGTTTGTCTTCTTAGTGAAGTTTTGGCGCCCTTATCATGTCTTCCTGCACTGACAGTGAAGATCAAATGTGCAGCAGAGAGAAAGTGTGTGCTGCCATGGCAACATGTGATACAGAGTGGAGGCACATTCAAAGCTGTGTGTGTGGACGACTCTGCAGCAGACAACACGTCTAACTTGAACGCGCTGGAAACTACGTCATCGGAATGTGAACGAAGAAACCGCAGCTGTTGCAGAAACACCGCTAACAACAGCAGCTGCATTTAAACTACTTCTTCAGGTAAATCAGAGCGGTCCAGAGCAATAACACAAACTGTATGAGTTCTGAATCTAAGTCTGAATGTTGTTATATGCGCAGGCTTTAAAGTTACTGATCCTCGCTACCGCTACGAGACATCCATCACTCAAAAAGTTCAGCTCTTTATGAAAAAACTGTATTGTCAACAAGCCCTGGAGCTGATTAAAGCCCTGATGAGATGAGTGAGAGCTTCAACCGTTCAAGAAGAGGTATTGTTATTTTATTATTATTATCTAAATAATCTTTTTTGTTTAAAATCATAATCTTATTAACTTATTTTTTTAATCTCTTTGTTTTATTACAAGTCTGGGACAGAGGTAGCTGCTCTCTTTGTCCACTTCAGGGACAGACATCCACCAGAGATCACCTGCAGCTAAGAAGTGTGTGATGACTGAACTGAACTGAACTCTGAACTGTTCCAGGACCTGTCCCACTTGGAGGAGCAGGTCCAAGAAGTTGTGAGTACAGTAATGAGGACAAATACAGCCACACTGCTGCTACTGGACAAAAACTTGATTAGTTAGATTGTAAACAGTCTGTTGCTGCTTATTGTTCTGACTGTTATTGTATTTATTAAGATTTTTATTATTGTTAATATAGTTTATTTATTGTAGAGTGCTGTTTATTTAAAATATCATCCAAATGGGTCACTTTTATTTATTACTACAATACAATACAAACATATTTTTGGCATATTTTCAAAATAAACATTTTGTAAGTCTTTATTTTGTCTTTTTTTTGTACCAGAAAATAAACCGAAAATAAACCGAACCGAGCCCTCCTTGTAGTTGAACCGAACCGAAATGTGATTTTAGCGTACCGTTACACCCCTAACGATATATATCGATATAATTTTCTTTCCATAAAAAATAACAAACATATATTTCTGAGTCAAAGCTTTGTCCCAGTTGTCACACAGCAGCTGTAACTCTACAAAATAAATGTTTAAAAAAATAAACTATTTACATACATTACTTTATCTTTTAAACATTTATTTACACATGTTATTAAATGATAATCCTCTTCAGCGGCTTGTCGTGTCGCTGGAGACGCAGTCGGTCTCAGCTGTGGAAGAAGACGGCTAAAGCGTTAGCCATCTTGTTAGCTGCCAAGGACCGTATCTTTAGCGATGTGATAAAACAGCTGCTTTGTTAATGTCTCCACCTCTCTCTGCTCCTCTCATAAAGCACGCATGGCTAAAAGAGCTCGGACCCGTGGTTTGTTTTAAGGAAGCAGGAGGCTGTAAAAACACTCGGTTCTGCCGTTTCATGGTTCATGCTCCACTCCGCTGTTTAAATGGTGAAAAAGATTCGTAGTTCCGACCTTTCGTCGGGACTATTTTCAGCATTGTCTACAAAAACAAAATTTTCTCCCCTCATCTGACAATTTAAATCCAAACTAGCTCAGAAAGAACAATTTTTCCCCTCAGCAGCGGCTCCTCATATCTGCCGTGTTTACTGTTGTGCTGAAAGTCTCCGCCCACCTCCTGCAGGCAGGAAGGAGGAGGGGGCTGAGGGGCCGGGTGAGAAGGAGGGGGGCGAGTGTGAGAAAGAAGGCTGCAGAAGCAGGATTTTCAAGTCCATCTCGATATAAACAATATACTGTAGTCTTGTCTTGTATCTCTTTAGAAAAAATCTCGATATTTTAAAAATATCGATATATCGCCTAGCCCTGCTGGAGAGTGCACCTCCCAGGACTCCCGTGTTCTACTGGGGGACGTCAACGCCCACGTGGGCAATGACAGTGAGACCTGGAGGGGTGTGGTTGGGAGGAACGGCCCCCCCGGTATGAACCAGAGTGGTGTTCTGTTGTTGGACTTCTGTGCTCATCATGGATTGTCCACTATGAACAACATGTTCAAGCATAAGTGTGTCCATATGTGCTCTTGACATCAGGACACCCTAGGCCGTAGTTTGATGATCAACTTTGTTGTCATCTCATCTGCGGCTGCATGTTTTGAACACTCAGGTGAAAAGAGGGGCAGAGCTGTCCACTGACCATTACCTGGTGGTGAAATGGCTCCGATGATAGGGGAGGATGTCGGTCAAACCTGGCAGGCCCAAACATATTATAAGGGTCAGCTGGGAATGTCTGGCAGAGACTCCTGTGAAACTGAGCTTTAACGCCCAACTCCGGGAGAACTTTGAACATGTTCTAGGGGAGGTGGGGGACATTGAGTCCAAGTGGGCCATGTTCTGCACCTCTATTGTTGAGGCGGCTTACCAGAACTGTGGCCGCAAGGTTGTCAGTGCCTGTCACAGTGGCATCCCTTGAACCCGGTGGTGGAGGGATACTATCAGGCTGAAGAAGGAGTCCCATCAGGCCTCTTTGGCCTGTGGAACCCCAGAAGTAGCTGATGGGTACTGGCAGGCCAAGCGGAATGCAGCTCCGTATGGCTTCGAGGCGATTCTGGTTCACCATCCGGCATCTCAGGCGGGAAGCGGTACACCACCAAAATCGTTTATAGTAGAGGTGGTATGCTACTGACCTCAGCTCAAGATGTCATGGGTCGGTGGGAAGAGTACTTCAAAAACCTTCTCAATCCCACCAGCACGTCTTCCACTGAAGAAGCACAGCCTGGGGACTTTGGGTCAAGCTCTCCAATCTCTGGTGCTGAGGTCACCAAGGTGGTTTAAAAGTTCCTTGGTGGCAGGGCTCCAGGGGTGGATGAGATTTGCCTGGAGTTTCCTAAGGCTCTGGATGTTGTGGGGTTGTGTTAGCTTACACGACTCTACAATATTGCATGGACATCTGGGACAATTGCCCTGGATTGGCAGACCGGGGTGTGGGTCCCCCTGTTCAAAAAGGGGGACCGTAAAGTGTGTTCCAACTATAGGGGGATCATGTTCTTAAGCCTCCCTAGTAAGGTCTATGTAGGGGTTCTGGAGAGAGGGGTCCATCAAATAGTTGAACCTCAGATTCAGGAGGAGCATTGCAGTTTTTGTCCAGGTGATGGAACACTGGATCTGCTCTACACAGGGTCCTGAAGGGTACGTGTGAGTTTGCCCAACACGTCTACATGTGCTTTGTAGACTTGGAGAAGGATTTTGACCGCGTCATCGGGGCACCCTGTGGGACGTACTCCAGGAGTATGGGGTACCAGGCACTTTGATATGGACTTTTAGGCCCCTATATGACCAGTGTCAGAGCTTGGTCCGAATTGTCGGCAGTAGGTCGGGCTCTTTCCCACTGAGAATTGGACTCTGCCAAGTTTGTCCCTTGTCACAGATTCTGTTCATAACTTTATAGAAAGAATTTCTAGGTGCAACCAAGGTGTCAAGGGGATCCATTTTGGTGGCCTTAGGATCAAGTCTCTGCTTTTTGCAGATGATATGGTCCTATTGGCTTCATCGGGTCGTGATCTACAGATTTCGATGGAGCAGGTCGACGCCGAGTGTGACGTGGCCATGATGAGGATCAGTTCCTCCAAATCTGAGGCCATGGCCTTGAGCTGGAAAAGGGTAGAGTGCCTCCTCTGGGTTGGGGAAGAGGTCCGGCCCCAAGTGGAAGAGTTCAAGTATCTTGAGGTCTTGCTCACGAATGAGGGACAGTGTTTCCCCTACCATTATATAGGCGGGGCGCCCCGTCCCGTCAACAGAACCGAGCGCCCCGCCTACCCAACGCTCCAACCACCTGTTGGCACTGTCGTAACGCTAAACTAGCAGCTCACAATGCAGTTGCACCTTCTAAAAACATTAAAGCAGCCTCTTCCCCCTCTTGCTGAACACTCATGCTGACACACCCCACATACACACACACACACACACACACACACACTTGAAAACTATTGGTACAAACAGCGCACGGCTCCCGCACCAAAAGAAAAAAACTATAGGCAACCTGAGCGGCTGAGATGTCTGTGTCTCTGTTCTGCTCCAAAGCTGTGTGCGGCTTTGTCCCCCTCCCTTCCCCTTCCCCAAATCTGTCAGTATATGTGCTGCGCAGCTTAAGGACGTGTGTATCTCTGTCTATCAGTCCACCCCCCCACCCCCGAGAAGACTCACAGACGAGATGAGCGCCCCGCCATGGCAAGTTATGTAGGGGAAACACTGAGGGAAAACTGGAGTGAGAGATTGATAGGCAGACAGGTGCAGCATTGGTAGTGAAGTGGGAGCTGTCGTGGTAAAGAGAGAGCCGAGTCAAAAGGCGAAGCTCTCAATTTACTGGTCAATCTATATTCCTACCCTCATCTATAGTCATGAATGAGCATTGGGTTGTGACCAAAAGAACAAGATCTTGAATACAAGTGGACAAAATGAGTTTTCTTTGCAGGGTGTCTGGACTCTCCCTCAGAGATAGGCTAAGAAGCTCGGCCATTCGGGAGGGACTCCGGTAGAGTGCTGCTCCTCAATATCGAGAGGAGCCAGTTGAGGTGGCTTTGGCATTTGGTTAGGATGCCTCCTGGACACCTCACTTATGATGTGTTCTGGACATGTTCGACCGGGATGAGATCCATAGGAAAACCTAGGACAGGAAAATAGTGAGATGTGCTATTAAAGTGAAATCCACCTTCAAGGTAGAGGTGGGCTTGTATCAAGGATCGGCTCTAAGCCCCTTCTAGTTTATTCTGGTGATGGATCGACTAACAGATTAGGTCAGGCAGGATCCCAGTGGACTATAATATTTGCAGATGATCTGTGGTGAGAAAAGAGAGCAGTAGAAAGAGAACTTCGAGTGGTGGAGGTATGCACTTGAAAAAAGAGGAATACAAGTCAGCCATAGTAAGACAGAGTACATGTGTGTGAATGAGAGGGAGGTCAGTGGAACAGTGAGGCTACAAGGAGTAGATCGAGGTCACAAAGTTGAAGGACTTCACGTACTTGGGGTCAACTGCCCAGGAAAAAGGAGAGTGTGGTAAAGAGGTGAAAAAGAGAATCCAGGCAGGATGGAGTGGATGGAGAAAACATCCATTTGTGATTTGTGACAAAAGGATGACAGGATCAGAACAGATTTACCACAGGGCACAGCTGATATCAGCAACAAACTCAAATCAGAGCTTGGCAGATTTGGCTTTTAAGAACATCTTTCTGGAAGCAGACGCGCTCCGGTTCACACTCCAGGGGAAAGAAAAGGAAGCGGTGCTCCCGAGGTCAGAAGCGGGGCTGCCGAGCAGGAATTATGGCGAGACTGCGGGCAGACGCTAAAACCGGGAGACCCCCGATGCCGGCTCTTTTTCTGTCTAACGTACGCTCGCTGGACAACAAAATGGATCTGCTCCGTCTGAGAGTAACAGCGTCGGAGGAAATGAGGAGGTGCTCTGTGCTCTGCCTCACGGAAACGTGGATCTCTAAGGATACACCGGACTCTGTTTATGAGCTGGATGACAGACTCTTTTTCAGAACGGACCGGTGTACCGAGACTACGGGAAAAACACGAGGCGACGGTGTTTGCGTTTACGTGTACAAAGATTGGTGTTCAAACTGTGCTGTTATCATTAGGCTTTGCTCAGCTGCTATGGAGTTGATCACAGTAAGGTGCCGTCCTCATTATCTACCCCGTGACTACTCAGTGATCCTTATCACTGTTATTTACATAGCCACTGATGCTAATGCTAATGTCGCCCAGGGAGAAATTCATGACTTACTTAGCTCATTGCAGTGTAAATATCCAGAGGGGCTCTTCATTGTTTCAGGTGACTTCAATCACGTGGATTTAAAGGTCTCCCTCCCAACCTTCAATCAGCACATTTCCACAGCAACAAGAAGAAATAAAACGCTTGACCAAGTCTACACGAATGTGAAGGGGGCGTACACGGCGAAGCCACGCCCACCGCTCGGGGCTTCTGACAACTCCTCTTTGATCTTGGTCCCAGCACAGCTTCCTCCACTCAGACGCTTTAAGCCGGAACAAAGAGAGATAAAAGTTTGGCTCCAAGGTAGCACCTCCATGCTGCGAGACTGTTTTGAAAATACAAACTGGTCTGTTTTCAGGGAGGCAGCAGCTGATGGAAACTCAGTGAACCTAGACTTATATGCTACTTCAGTGTTGGGTTATATCAGCACATGCTATGAAAACATATCCATTAAAAAATATGTTAAATTTTACCCCAACACAAAACCCTGGTTAAATAAAGAGGTCCGCACCCTGCTGGCAGCCAGGAACATTGCCTTCAAGTCTGGAAACACAGAGGAACTGAGAAAGAGCAGGAAATAACTGGTTGCTGGCATTAATGGTGGATTCACACCGAACCGATTTTCAACTTCCAAAAAGCTCCTCACGCACGCAAGTGGACGCACTTTGTGTCCAGACCAAAAAGCCAGAAGCGAAACTGATGCGAAAACTGCTGCGCAGGGTTGCCAGATAAGAATTAATGAATCATCTAGTACTGTTGCTTATTTTTTATTTTTTTTACCCAAACTGTCATATTTGCTGCGTGAGGGTCTGATAAGATTAATAGTGTGTTGAGTTTAGTGAACATTTGCACTGAAAAGGGGTAAAAAAAAAAAAAAAAAAATTCATGTTTATCTGGCAACCCTGCTGCTGCGGGGTGTGTGGGAGGAGCTTACCGGTGTACCGAGTCGTCAATGCACTCCGCGAGGCGAGGAGCTCTTTATTTCTGTCTCTGTGGAGCAGACTTGACTGGTCGTGAAGGAATTGTCGCGAACACACAGCTACAATGAGTTTCTCTTCCATATTCCATGACTCCGCGGGTTTTTTCTGTGTTCCACAAACAATACGTCACATGCGCAATGGTTTCCGCGTCACTGGTTTCCGCGTCACATAGGGACTCTCCCCCTGACACCAACAAATCAGGGAGAGTTGAGCGGCGTTGAAAGTTTGAATGGCGAAATCTTCAGCATGTTGGAGGTGTGCTTTGGAGGCGACGCGGGTTCACGTGCACGGAAAACGCTTTTCCAGCACGCTCAACACGCACGCGACGTGACGCCAGACGCCAGGAGGCGCCTGGAGGTGCGTCCCCCATTGACTTTGCATGTAAACTGGACGTTCCTGCAGTTGAAATCGCGTTCGGTCTGGATGTACCATAAGAAGGCCAAGGCCACATATGCACAGAGAATCGAGGGTCAGTTCACCTCACAAGACCCACGGAGCATGTGGAAGGGCATCAAATGCATAACAGATTACAAAGGCAAGAGCAAACAATGCCCCAAGGACCCATCTCTGCCTGATGCCCTCAATAAGTTTTATGCACGTTTTGAAGACCCAAACAGACCAGCTAGCACCAGACTCACCTCATCACCAGATGAAGAGCATCTCAGAGTGACCGCAGCAGAAGTGAGAGGCAGTCTCAGAAGGATCAACCCTCATAAAGCAACCGGACCAGACAACATCCCAGGGAAAGTTCTGAAGGAATGTGCGGACCAGCTCTGTGAGGTGCTGGCTGACATCTTCACCACCTCACTTTCACTGGAGTCAGTTCCCACCTGCCTGAAGACCGCCACCATCATCCCAGTTCCAAAGAGCTCCACAGTGACTGGTCTGAATGACTATAGACCGGTGGCCCTCACCCCGATAGTCGCTAAATGTTTTGAGAAACTGGTCATGTCCCACATCAAGACAACCGTCAACATCAACGAGGACCCTCATCAGTATGCATACCGCGAGAACCGATCAACAGAGGACGCCATCTCCTCTGTGGTCCACACTGCTCTCACCCACCTGGATCAGAAGGACTCATACGTGCGTCTGCTCTTTGTGGACTTCACATCTGCCTTCAACACCATGATCCCCCAAACTCTGATAGACAAACTATCCACACTTGGACTAAGCCCCTCCATTTGTAACTGGGTCCTAGACTTCTTAACAAACAGACCACAGTCCGTGAAGATCCACAACTTCTCCTCCTCCACCATAACCCTCAGCACTGGCTCTCCCCAAGGATGTGTGCTGAGCCCTCTTCTGTTCACTCTGCTCACATATGATTGTACAGCCACACATCCAGGCTGTCATATTGTTAAGTTTGCAGATGATACAGCGGTGGTGGGATGCATCACAAACAATGATGAGTCCAGCTACAGACAGGAGGTGGAACACCTGGAGAGCTGGTGCAAAGAGAATAACCTTCACATGAATGTGAAGAAGACAAAGGAGATGATTGTGGACTTCAGAAGGAACAAACAAACACACACCCCACTGAACATAAGTGGATCTGCAGTGGAAGTGGTCTCCAGCTACAAATACTTGGGTGTACACTTGAATGATAACCTCAGCTGGAGCAACAACACCACCAGCCTGATCAAGAAAGGTCATCAGAGACTCTACTTCCTCAGACGGCTGAGACGAGCTGGTCTGAGCAGCCCAGTCCTCACCTCCTTCTACAGGTGTGCAGTGGAGAGCATCCTGTGCTCCAGCATCAATGTGTGGCATGGAGGCTGCACAGTTGCAGAGAGGAAAGCTCTACAGAGAGTGGTGAAGGCTGCACAGAAGTCTGTTGGAGTCAGTCTCCCCACCATCACAGACATTTACACCTCCAGATGCAGGAAAAGAGCCACCTGCATCATGAAAGACCCCACTCACCCAGCACACTCACTCTTTGCCCCACTCCCCTCAGGACGGAGGTTGAGGAGCATCAAATGTAGAACCACTAGACTGAGGAACAGCTTCTACCCTGAGGCTGTTAGACTCATGAATAAATAAATAATAAGAATAATCACTGCAAAATATCACATCATGCTGATGCTGATCTGTTTTCTTGTTGCTGTGTTCATCTGTGACCATCTGCTCATACAGACTCATGTTCGTGCTGCTGTTTATAATGATGTTTTTCTATTACATTAGGGCTTAGTGTATTACTAGTTGATGTTTTTCTTAGTTAATTCTAGATGTTATTACTGTTTTTCTCTTGCATTTGTTGTTGGATGTAACTACTGATAAACCTGTTGTTTGTTTAGGAACTTCCTGCAGTCTGTCCAGAAAGTCTCCACTGGAGGAGCGTTTTGCTGAGGAAGAGGCACAACATAATGTCACAACTCCATGTATGTCCATGAAGAAACAAATAGAGAGAGGGCTGCAGATACCAGGACATCCCACCAGCCATTCTGTCTGAAGATCCTGCTGCTGCTGGTGGAACCAGGTTAGCCCATCAGTGGGAGCTCAGTAACATGACTGCAGCATCAGACACTGGACAATATTATATGTATAATAATAATAATATATGTTGGTGAGTCCTCCATGTTACCATACCATTTTATTTTATTTATAAAGCACTTTCAACAGGAACAAGTCCACACCAAAGTGCTTCATGTTGGCTCTAATCTGCCCTGTGAGAAATTCATAGTAAATGTAACAAAAAGGAAAAAGTTCATAGCATTAAATTCAAACAGAAGTTCAAATTATTTCATCCTGAAATAACTCTGGCTAACTACTGTAGCTTTTTTATAACATGGAGTTAAACTCAATGTAGTCTCCTCAGATAAATAGTGTTACCATTATTTTTATATTAAAGTTTCTGTTAACTTATTATTTTTATATTTGATTGTTTCTGTTCAGTGCCCTGAGACAACTTCTGTTGTGACTTGGAGCTATACAGTATAAATAAACTGAACTGAATTGAATTGACACGTCTTTTTGTAACCCCGCCTACAAAAAGAATCGGAACCGAGAATCGAAAAGAATCGGAATCGAAACGAAGAATCGGAACCGGAACCGGAATCGCTCAAATTCAAACGATGCCCAACCCTACCCGGTGTACATAATCTCGTTTTCATCACATGTACCACATGCGGTGCAAATGACAATAAAGACTCTCTGACTCTGACAACAAAGGTCAAAGGAACCAATTACAAGACAGTGGTGTGAACAAGAATGCTGTATGGTTTGGGGACGGTGGCACAAAAAAAAAAAACAGGAGAGAGAATTGAAAGTGTCAGAAATGAAAATATTGAGGTTCTCCTTAGGAGTGACAAGGATGGATAAGATTAGGAACAATATCTTCAGAAAGCAGCACATGTTGAATATCTGGGAGATAAAAGTTAGAGAGGACAGACTGAGATGGTCTGGGCATGTCCAGAGGAGGTACAGTGGGTATGTTGATAGAAGAGTATTAGAAATGCAACGGCCAGGAAAAAGACAAAGAGGAGATATATGGATGCAATTACAGTAGAGAGAACATGGAGGTAGTTGGAGTGAGTATCAAGGATACAGAGAACAGGGTAAGATAGAGGATGACTTGCTGGGGCAACGCACGACGAGAGATAAGCCAAAAGAAGAAGATGAGTGACCACCTTACCTTGCCAAGTCAACATAATTCTCTCTGCAGAATTTCTGAGCATCAGTCCAATTCAGTAATGTGTTACTTAGAACATAGGATGGTGAACCATTTAAAGAACCTGCAAATTGATGTTTGAAACAACAAATAAACAACGTTAGAGTGATTTCATAGAGAGATGGAGATTTTGTGTTACAGTTTCTGATCTAGGTTCAATAAAAGAAAACACTGCACATATAATCAACATTAAGAGATGTCTGAAGGACATCAAAATGATCTATTTGTTGTTTCTCACTAAATAAAAAACTCACCATTGTAACAAACAAAAGGTTGCTCTGAGCTGCAGTCATAGTCATTCCAGGAACCAAAAGGACTTGCACTATAAAGTTCAACACAGTACTGTTTTCCATCGAGATTGTTGGGCTGGTCCGAGCTCCAGTTTCTAAATGTGGTCTCTCCTTCGCCATAGAAGTTGCTGTCACTTAGAGACCATTTCCAGCTGTTTATCAAGTCATCATGAAGACCGATCCAAACCAGACCTGTTCAAAAACATGTTCAGAGTGGCAATCGTGTTTTTAAATGTAAGCTGAACAAAAAAAAAAGTTTTTGTTGTCAATCATACTGTACATTCCATTTTTAAGTCACTCACTTGTGTTGTGAGAAGTGGTGCTGATAACAGCACTAACATCAGTTGTGTTTTCTATAGTGGCCAGGTCAGTGTAGTTCTGTCTGCAGTAACTCTGAGCGCTGGTCCAGCTCAGTGGTGTACTCACAAAGTAGTAATGACGGGTCTGGGCGAAGGCGACACCAAGCGGTGCTCCTGAAACAAAACATTTTCAAGCCAAAGGTACCTTGTTTCATTTTACAGTGTCTAGATACTGGGATTTAAGCAGATCCAACAGATTTTGACAAAACATCATTTTCTCTAGAATTTTTGTAATCTACATTATTGAAAACCTGCACGTAGTTTGACTAAATACAAGGTCAGGTATGACAGAGTTATTTCTGATCCGTTAGTACAGTTCAGAGATCAGAGTTTCTTTATTGTCATTCGCACCACATGTGATACATGTGGTGGAACAAAAGTATGTACACAGGGTCCCAGTTACATCCAACAATAACATATAGAAGAAAAACAGTAATAAGATCTAAGGAATGAACTAAGAAAAACACCAGCTAAAAATATGCTAAGCAATAATAGCATCAAACACAAACAATACACCAAACAGCAGCACGCACATGAGTCTGAGTGAGCAGATGAGCACGAATGAACACAGCAACATGAAACAGATCAGCAGCAACACAATAGGATTTTTTGTATTGATTATCCTGGTTAGAGATTCATGAGCCTAACGGCTTCAGGATAGAAGCTGTTCCTCAGTCTAGTGGTTCTACACTTTATGCTCCGCAACCTCCTTCCTGAGGGGAGCAGGGCAAAAAATGTGTGTGCTGGATGAATGGAGTCCTTCATGATGCAGGTGGCCCTCTTCCTTCATCTCGAGGTGTAGATGTTTGATAGTGGGGAGGCTGACGCCAACAGACTTCTGTGCAGCCTTCATCCCTTTCTGCAAAGCTTTTCTTTCTGTAGCTGTGCAGCCTCCATGCCACATGCTGATGCTGGCGCATAGGATGCTTTCCACTAGGGGTGTAACAGTACGCTAAAATCACATTTTGGTTTGGTTCAGTTTCAAGGAGGGCTTGGTTTGGTGAATTTTCGGTACAACAAAGGCCAAAATAAAGACTTACAAATTGTTTATTTTAAAAAATGCTAAGTAAACAATAATGTATGTTTGTATATAAATAAATAAAAGCAACCTATTTGGATGATATTTTAAATAAACGGTACCCTTTACAATAAATAAACTATACTAACAACAGTAAAAAATTTAACAAATACAATAACAGTGAGAACTAGAACAATAAGCAGCAACAGACCATTTACAATCTAGCTAATCAAGTTTTAAGTTTTTAGCCAAAAAGACCAACCTATCTACATTTTCTGCCAAAAGTTGTAGTGACTATATCTCCAGTGGAGAGAAAACCTGTTCACTAGCAGCAGAGGTAGCAAGAATGGAGATAGTGCTTTGCTAATTTTGCAGTGTGGCTGTATTTGGCCTCATTGTCTTTCCACCAAAGAAGGTCAGCTTCAAGGGAAGGGCACCCTGAAGCTCTGTACTCACAAACTTCTTCTTGGACCTGCTCCAAAAGTGACTTGCTATTTCCCACCTGTCCTTGGAAAAGTTCACCAAAGAGTTAAGTCGTTACAGACTTCTTAGATGGAGGGGATCTGCTTGGTTTCCCTGAAGAAGAAGAAGAAGACTCAGCTGCTATCTCAGTGACATCCTCAGACTGCAAACACAACAAGGTACCGTAAAAACATTGAGTTAATAAGAATACAATTTTAAATTAAAAAATTAATTAGATAATAAAAATACAATAAAAATACCTCTTCTTGAATGGCCATTTCTGTTAGGAGGTGGTTGAAAATCCTCTCCAGGGCTTTAAATCTGGGGTCCAGAGCTTGTTGACAGTATCACCTCGTAATTACACCACATGCGTTACGGCACCGCCCCGCTCCGGTCCGACCTCCGCAGCAAATACGCACCTATTATAATCAATGACAGAGTTTCACACTGGCTCCGCACGGCGGCGGCGAGCTGCGGAGAGCGGACGGCAGTCCGTCAAAATTAGAAAATTTTCTATTTCTGCCGGATGACGGAGCTGTGCCGGAGTCAACTTTTGAAGATTACGTCGCACCAACAGGAAAAGGAACGAGCACAACTTCCGTATTTACAAAATAAAATCACCACGGGCGGACTAATCCTAGCTCTATACGGATTTATTTGTACAAAAATGCTGTCAAACTATCAATTATGACTATTCTATGACTAAACTATTATATTTATGACTATGACTACACCTAATAACGCAATACAAAAATAAATAAATAAAAAAGTATTTTATTCTGAAATGTAAACATCACTTCCTGTTGCTCAAACCATGTAGCTCATTTACGAGAGAAGATCAAGGCAGCAGTCTCTCTACAGTTGTTCTCCTTCTTTCCACCGAATGAATTGTTTTGTTCTGACTTACTTATTTATCACTTGATTTATCGCGCGATCTCGCACGTGTCTTGGAGCGGCGCATCCAGGCGGACCTGAGCGGAGCGGAGGCAGTGGGAATTGGACTCGTTCAGCTGCGACCTGCGGACCGGAGCGGGGCGGAGCCGCGTGCAGTGTAAAGCCGGGGTCAGTTTTAGCTTTTTCATAAAGTGCTGGTATAACTTTTTGGCTAATGTATTGACGTGATTGGATGTTTTAGGCAGTGGGGCTCAAGAACTTTAATCATATGCTTAAAGCTGGCGCATGAAGAACAGAATACAGATGTAGATCAATTCTCGAAGTCGAACAGCCGGGTACTTTGTCACGTGACTGTTGGCAGACATCTTTGTTTTGGGGCAAACAAACGAGTGCTTCGGCGGGTGAAATTGGTAAAATGGTGAAAAGTTGCTGCGTTAAGGACTGCATTTCGCACATAAAAAAACATCCCGATAGAAACTACTTCATTTTTCCTACATCAGGAGCGAGAAGGGAGAAATTGAAAGCTGCAGTCAACAGAGGCATCCAAAAACCAGATGGATCTGTAAATCCTGCAAAGCTTTGATCACCACGAAGCAAGCACACATATGTGTGTTCGGCACATTTTATTACCGGTACGTATTAGTATTGCTTTTAGAAACATAAAAAAGAAAATAGAGGTAATTTATAACAGTTGTTAGCACTGTAATTGATTAAACATCAGTAGGCCATGCACTTGCCTGGCCAGTGTTGAGTCAAATACGTAAAAATACACCTTTTCTGAGACTGTTGTAATTCTAGTCTTTGTTATCTTTAGGACGGAAAGTAAATGTCCAGTCCCATCCAGACTATGTTCCATCCATCTTCCCTCAGCGCCCAGAGTCAGTTGAAGTTGCAGCTAACAAACCTTCCCTAAAGGTTGCACGATATGAAAGAGCTGCTCGGAGGGCCAAGAAACCAGGTATGTAATGATTTAATTTACTAAGGGAATACGTAACTTAATATATATATCTTCATAACAGATAACCTAAACAGTGAGGAAAACCTGAAACCTAAAACAAAGAAAGTTCTAATATTGTGTTCATGTGTGTGTCAGAAATATTAAAGTACTGTGTGTTACTGCTAACATGATTAAAATATTTCTCCTCTTTTTCCAATAGCAGTAACGCCCAAAGCACGAAGAAAGCTTTCCATGCCAGAGAGATCCACAGCATCCCCAACACATCATTTGGCTTCACAACAGCCGTCGGAAGATGACACGCATGTCAACAATTCATTGATTGACTTTGCCACACTGTGCAGCGCAGAGCTCCTGACACCAGCATTTACTAGGGGCAAAACACAACTGTCTGCAAAAGAAGTTGAAGTTTCACGAAAAATTTCATCTCTCCTGCTCCACTGAAGGTTCCTGCTCCACTGAAGGTTCCTGCTCCTCCTCAGGTTCCTGCTCCTCCTCAGGTTCCTGCTCCTCCTCAGGTTCCTGCTCCTCCTCAGGTTCCTGCTCCTCCTCAGGTTCCTGCTCCTCTGAAGGTTCCTGCTCCTCTGAAGGTTCCTGCTCCTCTGAAGGTTCCTGCTCCTCCTCAGGTTCCTGCTCCTCCTCAGGTTCCTGCTCCTCCTCAGGTTCCTGCTCCTCCTCAGGTTCCTGCTCCTCCTCAGGTTCCTGCTCCTCCTCAGGTTCCTGCTCCTCCGAAGGTTCCTGCTCCTCTGAAGGTTCCTGCTCCTCTGAAGGTTCCTGCTCCTCCTCAGGTTCCTGCTCCTCTGAAGGTTCCTGTCAGGATACATGTGGAGCGAGTGATTGGACTGATGAAGAACCGTTTTGGTATCCTGAAAGGTTCTTTACCTGTTCGCTGCATACAGAGTTGCAAAGACGAAAGTATGGATTGCCCACTGTCAAGCTGTGACAAAATTCTGACTGTTTGTGCATCACTGACAAACCTGGGACAGGGGATTGTTTTTAGACAATAGTACTGCTGCATGCAGTTAACCTGTTGGCTTTGTTTTAAAAATATTGACCAATTGAGCCTACAGTTGTATATATGGTATGATAGTGTTTCATTTGTAAAGTTCAAATTTTAGTTTGTTTATTTGATAATTATTGTAGAAAGTAATACTTTCTGAAAATAGTGTCATAATATTTTTTATTCTTCTGCAATCCTTTGATTTGATTTGTATTTTCGGTGGCATGTGAAAGAGCTGTTTTAAAACTGAAATGCTTAGATAGGATACAAATTATGAAAAAAAAATTGTCTGTCTTTAATACAATGAGTAATAAACATTAAAAATAGGACGAAACCATCATTTATGTTGTGCTGTTTTCCTTTTTTATGTGAACATTTTTGCATATTCAGTTTCAGTATAAAAAACTTCTACCACTGACATGAAGTTTAAACAAGCTTAAAGTATAGGTGTCATTAACAGTATTGAATGTGCGTCTTTGCTTCAGACTTTGACAAACATACTTGTTCTGCAACACTGTGAGACTTAATTAACTTTTGCTTGTATACAACAGCTAACAAACAAGATGATAAAGAACCAACAATTAGAGAAAACAATTTTTATTGTTATTGTTGCACTGAAAAATACACTGCAGTCTTTCATTGTGCGGTCCACAGACAATGAACGACATAATTTTGCAGCTCCCGTTGTGCAAATACATCAGAACATTAAGAAAGATAAAATACAGAGGTAAAAATTGAATAAAAATAGATAAAAAATACAGTAAAAACAACAGTATCAGCCATATCAAAAAGTCAGGTGGCCATTATTGCACATAACCACAGTGTTTGCAAGTTAACCATGTGTGTTTATAAGTCTTAACTGCTGTTAGATAATGAACAATAAAATAATTTTGCAGCTCCCGTTGTGCAAATAAATCAGAACATTAAAAAAGATAAAATAAAGAGGTACAAATACTGTATATATTATTATTATTTACCCACATATCAACCGGTAGTTTATACGGACATTTTTGGAGTCCAGACAGTTTCAGTTTCATACTGTCCCGCTGTCGCGCATCTGGTAGTAAACTGTCTTCGTATTCATAAGACATCCTTCCAAAGATGTGTGCTACACAAAAATATTCGATTCGACTTTACTAGCAAACAAAACCAGAGCCTCTGAACAAAACGAATTCCAATGGTCTGAACCGCAGTTTACCCCCACAACGCAACCTGATGTTGAAGTCACGTGATGCGTGACATCACGTCGACTTCGAGAATAGCGATAGACTCCTACATACAGCTTGTGTTATTGCCTTGGACCGATCTGAATTACATGATAAAGGTTGTTTAAATGCTGCTGTTATCGGTCTTTGCACCAAGCTGCTTTTTGTCCTTGTAGAAGAGACATTCACGTTTGGATGATGTCATTTCAAGTGTGTTAACAATTTAGACGTGTTGCCTGCTGCATATACAATCTTCGTGAAACAATGTCAACACACAGCTTTGGATTTGTTCACTTGTTTTTTAACAAGAAAGCCATAATGCTCCCAATCAGGAGACCGCAACAAGATGCTAGGATGCTACTGGTACTTGTGTTGCAAGACTATGCAACAGTTAATGGCGCCGTGCTGAAACACTCTTAGGAACTTTAGTTCCGCGGCGCATAATCTCTCGTTAATAAAATTTAATGAGTGAAAAAAATAACCGAAATGGTACGTACATGGACCGAACCAAACATCCCAAACCGAAACAGTTCAATACACCCACGTGTACCGTTACACCACTACTGTCCACTGCACACCTGTAGAAAGAGGTGAGGACTGTGCTTCCCAGACCAGCTCACCTCAGCCACCTGAGGAAGTAGTCTCTGATGATCTCAAAAAGGTAAGTCTGGTCCTCTGGACATTCAAAAAACAAAACAAAAAATATTGTAGAAAAGTTTCGTCTTTTGTCCGAAAGACTTCCTCACTCTGAGCTGCTGTATTCAGCTCAGTCTTATAAATAGTACCCTCGCACAGTGGATCAAACAGTTTGCTGATGACAGCCTGAAATCAGCTGCTCACATGATCAAGGAGGACCATCAGCCTAACGATGGATCGTTAGCAGCACCCTGATGGTTGTTTGCTATTCACAGAGGGCTGAGTGATACTAGCAATAACAGCATTGTAAGAAGGGAACAGTTGAAACCTCTGTTTAATGATGGATGGTTTCTTTTCACAAAGGGCCAGTTTACACGGCGCATATTTTGAGTGTAACCGCTACTTTCTCTTTGCGACTTTGCTTATCGCCTACACACGCTGCTGGCCCCCCTCTTTGACTCCGATACTTTTCTGACCCTGCTCTCAAGGTGGAAGTTTTTCGCAGACCCCCCGCTGATAATGTAAACATCTCCCGTGGAGCTTTTGTGTCAACCACATGCGCGCAGCCCGCATGCGCGGACAGTCTGACATTTCACGTGTCACGCTGCAAAATATAACAGTTTAACAATAATAAACAGTATTTATGTTGGCGTGGGAGATGTAAATTTATCTGAACTACAGTATCTATCTGGACTCGTTACATTTTTTAAACAGTGCGTAACGTGCTGTGAAAATGAAGACACCAGGTTTATTTTTTATTTATTTATTTATTCAGCACCACAAAGTTTACAACACAAACACTGAGAATTAAACTGAACACACTATTAAAACACGTGAACCGAACTGTAACTACGTTAATGAACTGGACTCTTGCTGTGTGTTCATCTGGACCCATCAGAACCGCCGAACCGTCTGCCTGTTTGTTGGAACGACAGCTTCTCCACCTGGCAGAAATAAATAAATAAATAAATAAAAACTCAGTTGTTGTGTGATCAAAGTAAACACAAGCAAACATTATATTAAGAACGTTGATTTACCTGCTGTAAGTCAGCTGTTTATCACGGAGTAAAGTCCGGTTCTGGTCCACAGTCCACTCAGGCTCAGCGTCTGGTGTGCAGCTTGTTAAATGAAGCGGTCCCACTTGGTGTCAAATCTGTTGACTCTTATCCAAATTCCAGCTTTAACTTGTTGTTAACTTGTTGACAACAACTTGTAGTTAGCTGATTTTAGCCAGAGAGGAAAGCAGACGAGGCAGGCTGCCTCGCTCTGTTTACCTCAGGCAGCACGCATGCGCAGTAGTGAAGGTTCCAAAAATCACAGCGCCATCTAATGGCCCAGCATGGTAACTACAGTGAAATCATGAGGACGGGGGGTGGAGGGGGAGAGAGTCGTATCCACAGAATTCGACCGTGTCAACGCAAAACTTTTCACCTAATTAACATACCCAAAACATCCGTTTCCCCCACACAGTGTCCGTGTAAACAGGGCCAAAGATGGCCTCCTTTACTCCTCTCTCAAACCATCGTTCCTCTCTATCAAGGATGTGAACATCTTCATCCCTGAAAGAGTGACCGCTGGCCTGGAGATGAGTGTAGACCGCAGAGTCCTGACCTGATGATGTTGATCTTCTGTGCTGGGCCATCCTTTTGGCCAGTGGCTGTTTAGTTTCCCTGATATAAGACTGATCACAGCCCTCCTGACACTGAACAGCATACACAATATTACTCTGTTTGTGCCGGGGGACTGGATCTTTGGGATGAACCAGTCTTTGCCGTAATGTATTTTGGGGTTTAAAAGCCACTGGGACGTTGTGTTTAGAAAATAAACGTCTCAATGTCTCTGAAACTCCCGCAACATATGGAATGACCACTGGTCTGGGTCTGGGTTCCTTCTTTTCACCTGATGGCTGGCTGGAGTCCTGTTTGGGTTTCTTCTCTGCTTTCAGGAAGGCCCAGTTAGGATATCCACATTTCTCTAGAGCCTGTTTTGTGTGTGATTTCTCCTTCTGTCTGGCTCCTGAGTTAGTGGGGACGCTGTCTGCTCTGTGATACAGAGTCCTGATGACTCCTAACTTGTGCTCCAGAGGGTGATGGGAGTCAAACTGTAAATACTGGTCTGTGTGGGTGGGTTTGCGGTACACCTCAGTTTGCAAATTTCCTCTATCAGAAACTGAGACCTCACAGTCCAAGAAAGCCAACCTGCCATTTTTTACATCTTCTCGTGTGAACTTGATATATTTATCCACAGAGTTGATGTGATCAGTGAAATGTTGGACTTCCTGAGATTTAATTTTAACCCAGGTGTCGTCAACATACCTGAACCAATGACTTGGTGGTCTCCCTGAAAAGGACGTCAAGGCTCTCTTTTCTACCTCCTCCATGTACAGGTTGGCAACAATAGGAGAAACTGGAGACCCCATAGCACACCCATGTTTCTGCCTATAATATTGCTCCCCATATGTGAAGTAGGTTGACTGCAGGCACAGTTTCAAGAGTTGACACAGTTGTTCTGTGGAAAGTGTGGTCCTGTTGCTCAGAGTGGTGTCTGATTTTAACCTTAAACAGACCACCTCTACTGCCTCATCAACAGGAATGCACGTAAAGAGTGATGTGACATCAAAAGAGACCATTGTTTCATCAGTCTCCATGATGACATCCCTCACCTTATCCACAAAGTCCATGGTGTTCTGTATGTGGTGTTCTGAGCTGCCAACTAAAGGGATGAGTACAGATGCCAGATATTTGGAAACATTGTAAGTGACCGATCTAAAAAAGCTAAGTCTGGTCCTCTGGACATTCAAAAAAACAAAACAAAACAAAGCAAAAAAAATTGTAGAAACGTTTCGTCTTTCATTCGAAAGACTTCCTCAGTCTGAGGTGCTGTATTCAGCTCAGTCTTATAAAAAAGCACCCTCTCACAGTGGATCAACCAGTTGGCAGATGACAGCCAAAACCAGCTGCTCACATGATCAAGGAGGACCATCAGCTTAACAATGGATCGTTAGCACCCTGATGGACGCCAACTGGTTGATCCACTGTGAGAGGGTGCTATTTATAAGACTGAGCTGAATACAATACCTCAGACTGTGGAAGTCTTTCGCACGAAAGACAAAACGTTTCTGCAATTTTCTTTTTTGCTTTGTTTTGTTTTTTTGAATGTCCAGAGGACCAGAATTAGCTTTTTTAGATTTTTCTACCTGGATTATTGAGCATGCATCAGGGTGTAAGTGACCGAGTTAATCATGCTAACAATTGGTCTTAAAGGTACACCTTGTTTGTGGATTTTGGGTAAACCATACAGACTTGACATGGCCTCCCCTGGGTACAGTCTTTGGTACAGAATACGGTCAATAGCCTTGTCGTGCTTCAAAGTTTTTAGGCAATCTTGTCACGAATGGGTTTTTGGATTCAAAGACAGCCAGACACAGGAGTGCAAAAAACAAGAACAGTTTTTATTATATTTGCTGCTGGTTGCTGGAGTCAGGGTCCAAGGTGAGAGTCCAAACTTGAAAGACAGAGAGGTTAGTGACTTGGTGAGGATGAGGGGATACTGTGAATATAGTAAAAGTCACTAACCTTCTCAGTCTGTGTGTGGCAGGTGGAATCCAGAGGGAAAGTCAAAAGCAGTCAGGGTCGTTTCCATGGTCAGAAGTGCAGATAAATCCAGATGGGGCAAGGCAAGGCGAGGAGTCAAAAAACAGGCAGAGGTTCGTGGTCAAAGCAAGGTTTCAAGGCATGAACAAGATTCTATGATTAAAGGCTTCACTATCAGGGACTGTGGAAGGTATAATAATTCAGCACTGGTGGAGAGTGAGAATGCAGCTTTTAAAGGGTGCAGAGCAGGTGAACTAGATGGCTGAACAGGTGAGTGGAATCATTGCTGATTGCTGGGAGGCGTGGCATGGAGTGCAGGCTTGAGCTGGAGGATGGGTGATAGGCATTACAAAGCAGGGGAAGATAAACTATGACAAAAGGGGCTGAAAACAATAACAGGAGGGAGTGAGTATGAAGGCAGGGCCAATGGGAGGTTGGTCAGCGGGGCCGCTGATCATGACATAGCCCCCCCTTTAAGGTCCGGCATCCTGACGGACCACTAGAAAAAACAAAATAAATAAATACTAGCAAGAACAGGGTGGGTGGAGGGGGTCTTTGAGGAGGGCTTGAAACGGATTGACAACCAGAAGGGCTGTCCAGAGTCGTTCCAGTTCTCCGGTGGGCGACCATGAGGTCCTCCGGCAAGTAGTAATGCAAAGGACGAAAAGCCGGGTGACCCTCCAATACATAGCAATGGGGCCAGATCAGCAGCAGGTAATGCAGGTGTGGAGGTTTGTGGAGCATCCTCTGCAGCAGCCGACGTGGAGAGCTGTGGGGCCTCTGCAGCAGCAGCCGACGTGGAGAGCTGTGGGGCCTCTGCAGCAGCAGCCGACGTGGAGAGCTGTGGGGCCTCTGCAGCAGCAGCCGACGTGGAGAGCTGTGGGGCCTCTGCAGCAGCAGCCGACGTGGAGAGCTGTGGGGCCTCTGCAGCAGCAGCCGACGTGGAGAGCTGTGGGGCCTCTGCAGCAGCAGCCGACGTGGAGAGCTGTGGGGCCTCTGCAGCAGCAGCCGACGTGGAGAGCTGTGGGGCCTCTGCAGCAGCAGCCGACGTGGAGAGCTGTGGGGCCTCTGCAGCAGGCATGGTGGTCAGAGCTGCAGCAGGCTTGGTGGTCAGAGCTGCAGCAGGCTTGGTGGTCAGAGCTGCAGCAGGCTTGGTGGTCAGAGCTGCTGCAGGCTTGGTGGTCAGAGCTGCAGCTGAGGCTGGACCTGCTTCAGGCAAGGAGCGAGGAAAAGTCTCTGGGGTGGGTATAGAAAACTTGGCCCAGAGCATGGTTTTTACTAGCTGCATCTGAAGGTCCAGCTTAGTCAAGGAGCCCTCAAGCCCAGAAAGCCACTCCTGTTCTGACTTTGAATCCATTTTGGCTGAATTATTCTGTCACGAATGGGTTTTTGGATTCAAAGACAGCCAGACACAGGAGTGCAAAAAACAAGAACAGTTTTTATTATATTTGCTGCTGGTTGCTGGAGTCAGGGTCCAAGGTGAGAGTCCAAACTTGAAAGACAGAGAGGTTAGTGACTTGGTGAGGATGAGGGGATACTGTGAATATAGTAAAAGTCACTAACCTTCTCAGTCTGTGTGTGGCAGGTGGAATCCAGAGGGAAAGTCAAAAGCAGTCAGGGTCGTTTCCATGGTCAGAAGTGCAGATAAATCCAGATGGGGCAAGGCAAGGCGAGGAGTCAAAAAACAGGCAGAGGTTCGTGGTCAAAGCAAGGTTTCAAGGCATGAACAAGATTCTATGATTAAAGGCTTCACTATCAGGGACTGTGGAAGGTATAATAATTCAGCACTGGTGGAGAGTGAGAATGCAGCTTTTAAAGGGTGCAGAGCAGGTGAACTAGATGGCTGAACAGGTGAGTGGAATCGTTGCTGATTGCTGGGAGGCGTGGCATGGAGTGCAGGCTTGAGTTGGAGGATGGGTGATAGGCATTACAAAGCAGGGGAAGATAAACTATGACAAAAGGGGCTGAAAACAATAACAGGAGGGAGTGAGTATGAAGGCAAGGCCAATGGGAGGTTGGTCAGCGGGGCCGCTGATCATGACAAATCTATCAACTTCTTCTTGTAACCACCTCCTAGGTCTCTTTTCAGCGGTTCATAAGTGGTTAAGTCACTAAGGAGTAACATAACTCTCTCATGATAGTCTTTCTGGTTCAAAATCACTGTGCACCTTCCTTTGTCTGCTAGGAGAATTATGATGTTTTTGTCCTTGCTATGAGTGGTGAGTGCATCCCTCTCTTCTCTACTGATGTTGGAAGGTGGTGGTTTGGCATTACTGAGACAGGCTGAAACTTTGATTCCGAGTTGTTCTGCTTCAAACTCTTTAATTTTGTTGTTACGGATGGCTGACTCAGTGGCTGTGATCATCTCCACCAGCGGAATTCTACTTGGTGCCACTGCAAAGTTTAGTCCCCTGGCAAGAATCTCTGTCTCCGGCTGGGTGAGCTGTCTGTCAGATAAATTCTTCACCCACTTTTCTGTCTCCCTGGCATGTAACTGTGTACCGGAGTGTTGTCTTACACTGAATGTGTTGTTATTGGAATTGTGATGGTGTTGACGAGTTATCAGTAAGTTAAATTTGTTTTGTTGTCGAGTCTTGGACTTGACATGCTGTGCTAAGCGTGCCTGATCTGTACAGTCCATCACTTGCTGAAGTGTGGTCTGATCTAGGAACGTTGTTAGTTTTTGTTTAATGTGCTCTTCTTTGGCCTTCAAGGTCTCAATAGTAAAATTGGTCTGTCTCACCCGTTCATTCAGCAGCTGCGTCTGTGCCTTCTGAAGGATCTTGCTTGCCCGGTGCCCGTTGACCGACGATTTCAGTTCCAGGCTCTTGGGAATGATGCCACTTTGTCTGCATCTAAGGTTGAATCGCAAGTGGTTCCTGTAGTCCGCCCTCTTCCTAGCTGTTTTCTCAAACTCTCTAACAAGTTTGAGGCAATCCTGGCCAAAGTGGTTCAAAATACCCTGATGCATGCTCAATAATCCAGGTAGAAAAATCTAAAAAAGCTAAGTCTGGTCCGCTGGACATTCAAAAAACAAAACAAAACAAAACAAAGAAAAACAATTGTATAAACGTTTTGTCTTTCCAGGCACCAGTCAGCTTTTTGAGATTTTTCTACCTGGATTATTGAGCATGCATCAGGGTGTTTATATTGTATTAATAGTAAATTGGAGATTCTAGTCATTCTAAATGTTTTTAAACATATTTGAGTAAGTAAGCTGCAGTAAGTCAGGCTCGTTTCCAGTGAGAGTTGGACTCCGCCAAGGTTGCCCTTTGTCACCGATTCTGTTCATAACTTTTATGGACAGAATTTCTAGGCGCAGCCAAGGTGTTGAGAGGATCCGTTTTGGTGGCCTTAGAATCGCTTCTCTGTTTTTTGCAGATGATGTGGTCCTATTGGCTTCATCAGATCGTGATCTACAGCTTTCGCTGGAGCGGTTTGCAGCCGAATGTGATGCGGCCGGGATGAGGATCAGTTCCTCCAAATCCGAGGCCATGGTCTTGAGCCGGAAAAGGGTAGCATGCCCTCTCCAGGTCGGGGAGGAGGTCCTGCCCCAAGTGGAGGAGTTTAAGTATCTCGGGTCTTGTTCACGAATGAGGGAAAACTGGAGCGTGAGATCGATAGGCGGATAGGTGCAGCATCCGCAGTGAAGCGGGCGCTGTACCGGTCTGTCGTGGTGAAGAGAGAGCTGAGTCGAAAGGCAAAGCTCTCAATTTACCGATCGATCTACGTTCCCACCCTCATCTATGGTCATGAGCTTTGGGTTGTGACCAAAAGAACGAGATCTCGGATACAAGCGGCTGAAATGAGTTTTCTCCGCAGGGTGTCTGGACTCTCCCTTAGAGATAGGGTGAGAAGCTCAGTCATCCGGGAGGGACTCGGAGTAGAGCCGCTGCTTCTCCACATCGAGAGGAGCCAGTTGAGGTGGCTCGGGCATCTGGTTAGGATGCCTCCTGGACGCCTCCCTGGTGAGGTGTTCCGGGCATGTCCCACCGGGAGGAGACCCAGAGGAAGACCCAGGACACGCTGGAGGGACTATGTTTCTCGGCTGGCCTGGGAACGCCTTGGGATTCCCCCAGAGGAGCTGCTCCAAGTGGCTGGGGAGAGGGAAGTCTGGGCCTCCCTACTTAGGTTGCTACCCCCGCGACCCGACCTCGGATAAGCGGACGAAAATGGATGGATGGATGGATGGATGGATAAACATATTTGAGACCAGGTGTTTTGGTCAAAGTTGATTGATAAATCTGTCTCCCATTTTGCAACAGGCAGCATTATGGAGTCATCGATTCTAGATATTTTCTTGTATATTTTAGATAATAATTTGGGTGGTTTAAGATTAATGATCTCTAACACACATATTGGTGTTTCTAACAATGTCTTATTACGCTTAAATTTCTTTTTTTACAATAGACTTAATTTGTTGATATTCTAAGAAGTATTTATTGTCAATGTCATATTGTATTATTAATTCATTAAATGGAATAAAGTCTACACCATCAAATGTGTTCCAGACGTTCAATTCCCTTAACTCTCCAACCTGGGAAATGTAACATATTATTTCCTTGCTGTATGTCAGGATTGTTCCAGACGGGTGTTTGTCTGCATGGGAGTAGTGAAGACGTTGTCATTTTCAGATACTCCCACCATGCTGTCAGAGATGAGCTAATACTGATACTTTTAAAGCATACATGTTTTTTTATATTTGTACTAATAAATGGCAGATCTGAAATCCTAATATTACATAAAGTTTGTTCTATGTCTATCCAAGTTACATCTAGTGCATTTGGATTTAACCACTTTGAGATATATTGTAACCTATTAGCTAAATAATAGTGATAAAAGTTTTGAAGTTCTAATCCTCCGGTTTCATTAAATTTCTGTAATGTTTTTAAGCTAATACGTGGAGTTTTGTTTTTCCAAAGAATTTAGATATGAAAGAGTACAGGGACTTAAACCATTCATTTTAAGGTTTATTTGGAATCATTGAGAATAAATCATTTATTCTCGGCAGGACCATCATTTTTACTGAGGCATCTCTTCCCATAAGTGATATGGGTAGAGATTTCTGTCTAGTAAGATAGTCTTCAATTTTCTTGAAAATTGGTATATGGTTTAATTTTATCGAGTCTTCTAATCTAGGAGAAATGTTAATACCCAAGTATGTAATGTTACCTGATTGTAGTCTTTCATTTAAAGAAGTATTAAACACACAATTTATTGGTAGAGCTATAGATTTTGACCAATTTATAGAATAATCAGAAACTTTTGAGAACGAGTTTATTAATACGATAACATTAGATATAGAGTTTTGAAGAAAAAGTAAAACATCGTCAGCATAAAGACTAATTTTATGTTCTATATTTTTACACTGTATGCCTTTATTATCAGCAGTTTGCCCTAATGCTGCTGCTAAAGGTTCAATAAACATAGCAAATAGTAAGAGTTAAAGTGGGCATCACTGCCTGGTGCCCCTCTGTAAGCAAAAGCTTTAAGATATTTAATTATTTGCCCTGACACATGCTTTTGGTGAGCTATATAATATTTTTAACCAATTAATAAAATAGTTTCCAAATCCAAATTTAATCAAAGTAGCATATAAAAAATTCCAATTTACTCTATCGAATGCTTTTTCTACATCTAAAGATAAAATAGCTGTTTCAATATTTTTACTATATTAATACTCTATTAAATTATATAATCTGCGAGTGTTTGTGGTCGAGTGTCTTAAGAGAGAGAGATTTATTAACATTGCACCGAAATACAACGTGATTATGTAGCACAGTCGTCCGGAAGAGGGAAGAGTATGCAAGCTGCAGCATTTCCAAACACATTACATGTTCTTCTGCGCGGCCGCGCTCATCCGTCTCCGGATGAAGGTCAAACAGATATGGAAAAAGGAAAAACACAATAGGTATCATTTGTGATATTCAAAAAAAGAATCTATCAAAGATTGCCTTAAGACACTCTATGATAAAGTCCCAAAAACTCTATCAGCAATAAGCACAGCCAGACAAGACATTGTTGCAGATTTGACGACATGCAAGGAGATCAAAGAGTCTGTGAGCAGCACTTCAGATAACACAGTTCAGCAGATGTTAAGCTCGGCGCCTCTGAGCACACTCCCAGGGACCTCTGGGGAGGGAGGGGGAGGGGGTCAGCAGTGTCTCTCAGCTTCACTCCAGGAGAATAGTTCCCAACAGCCTTCTTCTTTTCCAAGGTCGCGCAGAAACTAGATTAGATAGTTCTTTTGTTTATCTTCAATCCAGGCCACAGTGTTCTTTTTGACTGCAGCCTTCCAGAGTCCAGGTGCTGTTCAGGTCCAAAATCGCCGAATCAAATGAGTTTCCGAAGCTACAAACCTCCAACCGTGCCCTGATTAATGCCGGGCGGCTGTAAACGAGTTCCAAAGCGCACCGCAGGTCCACGGTGGTCTACCGCTCCCATTGTGCGGTTCAGCTCGTACAACAGCTGGGTTGAGGAGCTCACAGCCCGGATCAGAGACTCTTGCTGATCAGGAAGTTTGGCCAGTGTGCCGATAGCTGCCGAAGTCTTCCTGATCTTCCAGTAACAGACAGCTCCGCTCACGCCAAAAAACAGAACAGCTGCTACTAATATCCTTCCTTTTATGAATCCAGTTTGATCAGGATGAATAATGAAAGGAGTTATCTTCTCTAATCTTTTTGAGAGGGCTTTACAAATTATTTTAACATCAACATTAATAAGAGAGATGGGACGATAACTGGTAGGCAATACTAGGTCCTTGCCTGGTTTTAAAAGGAAACTGGCTGGATGGATGTGTTTGTGAACCTCATTGCACCCATACAAATACTGTTGTATGCTTGTGTGACTACTTTTGAAATTAATGTGCTTGGGATATATTTGTTATATTTATATTTACAATTCCCATGAATTTGCAATTTATAGTAAAAATGATTTTAAAAGATCGTGACATCATGACATTAAAGTGCTTTATCTTACGAGTAGCTGCAGTGATGTTGACTCCGCTGCTTCTGATGTTCTCAAACACAGAGAAGAGGATGAAGGTGTATTCAGTTCCAGCAGTGAGAGATGACACTGTGTAAGTTACTGGTCCAGCTCCATCTGGTGCACTGATGCTCGTCTCTATACCGTTCAACTGGAGAACAAAGCTGACAACGTTGTTCACTGTATTCCACTGCAGAGTGATGCTGGTCTCATTTTGATATAAAACTTTCAAGCTTTCAGGGTTTGATGGAGCTGACAAAAGATGAACAATAGAATAAGTTTACACAGTTTAAAATAGAAATACAAAGTACTGGGCTGCAGTATTCATTGTTACCTTGATTCAAATTAGTTATGTCAGCTTTGCATTTTCAGTCTTTACAAACCCAAAAGTTCATGTCATTACAACAAACATAACTAGTTGTTCTGACTGAGCACCACTCAGTCAGGAGGTCCCAAACAACTATTTTAAAAATGTCTCACGTTTCTCCATGAACGACAAATTCTTGTTGGTTTTAGTTACAACAGGAAATCTCTTACAAGGTATTTTTTACTATAAGATGTAGAAATATTTTAAGCACCAAATTGAAACTGTTGCACACAGTTTTATCTGAGATGTCTAACTTAAAGGGTCATGTAGCTTTGTCTTCACGTAGCTACACAAGGAAAACTTTCAGACCATCTGGTGAGAAGCTGTTTTTTGGAATTGTTGACGGGACAATGCAAATCACTGATATTAATCATCAAGAGATATTTTAAAATGAAAGTATGTTTTACCAGTGACAGCTGTAAGTTGGATTGTCTTGTTTCCACCATCACTATACAAAAACAAGAGGATGAAGGTGTATTTAGTTCCAGCAGTGAGAGATGAGACTGTGTAAGTTACTGGTCCAGCTCCATCTGGTCCACTGATGCTTGTGTTTGTGCCGTTAAACTGGAGAACAAAGCTGACATTGATGTTCAGTTTATTCCACTGCAGAGTGATGCTGGTCTCATTTTGTCTTGATGCAATGAAGTTTTCTGTATTTTGAGGTGCTGAGAAAAAAGGAGGGAAATAACATTTTAAAATGGATCATTTTGTTTTGCTTTGAGAAAAGTTAGCATCCCTGTCATCTACCTCTTCCAAAAGGTAAATGCAAGATTGGTAACACAAACTCTACTGGAATTTAAGGTCCAACTTTTAAAATACAAATATTTCAACAAAAAAGTTCCATCTTATATTAAATAATTTATTGTTCCATATTTTTCTAACTCAGACCTTTACTCTCAGACTGCAGGTTTACTAGTGGTTCCTAGAGTTTCCAAAAGTAGAATGAGAGGCAGAGGTCCTCTCTTGTGGAATCAACTTACACTTTCTTTATGTGAGGCTACTCTATTTTACCACTAGTTTTAAGATTTCACTTTTTGATAAATCCTATTGTTGGGGTTGACTTGGGTTCCCCGAGTCCTCCTTTAGTCATACTGCTATATGTTTAGACTGCTGAAGAACAAACTGATCACATTTCCTCACTCTGCCGCTGTCTTAACTTTTTCTACAAACTATGTTTTTATTAGTAATTATTTCTATTGTTAATGTGTTTGGCTTCTTCTCATAGAAACCATATGTGGAAAGAATCTCCTCTGTTTGTGTCTCTTTCCTGTTATTTAAACCTCAGCCAGCTGAGGCAGACAGCCCCAGCCCTGAACCTGGTTGTGTGGGCATTTCTTCCTCCTAAAATCAATCAATCTAGCCCACTGTTGTTGATCACAGTTGGTTGATCAAGACATGTGATTTTGACAAAATAAAGATTTGGATAGATAACTTTCACCAATTTGCATTTTATAATGCACTGTATGTTACTGTTGTATTTTAATAGAATGAATTGACTGTAATCAGTTTTGAACCTGTACCTGAATCATATTTATGATTATCTTTTGTATAGTGTTCTAAGATGACATCAGTTGTGAAAGGTCCCTTTAAAAATAAATATTTCAATAGAATTACTACAAAAAACGTTTACATTACTGCTTTTGACATAAGTTTTACAAATTTAAATTCAAATTCCTTGACTCCATAAGTACCAGTGTGTTCTCAATACAGTATAAGAACTGCATCCAACCATTTGTTTAAGTGTGCTCAGAATTCAACAGTTTTTGTTTACCAAGTTGAACAATGTGACTAGTAAAACTCATTAGTAAATGCTTTTTTTCAAATGCTTAAGAAAAAAATGTGAAAGATTTTGAAATTTCACAGCTGAAGAAAATTGAACCAATCTGTATTGAAACTACAAAAAAAGTGAAAACTCATTTGATTGTTGATAAGATTTTTAGCTTTGGTACTGTATTTGAATTCAGGAGCCAGGCATCCTTCTCACGTCTCCAACTCGTCCAAAATGCAGCAGCTCGGCTTTTAACCGGTACACCTAGGTCTGGGCACATTGCACCAGTTTTCTCCTCCCTTCACTGGCTCCCTGTACGAACAAGAGTCGACTTTAACATTCTGTTGTTGACCTATGCCTGAATGGCCTCGCTCCCCTCTACCTCTCTGAGCTGCTGGAACCATATGTTCCCTCGCGGGCCCTGAGATCATCCGATCAGATGTTTTTGGCGGTTCCAAAAACACGACTAAATCTCTGAGGAGATCTGGCGTTTTCAGTCATGGCCCCAAACTTTGAAACCACCTGACACCCAACATTCTTTCTTCCCAGTTCCCCCTCCCTTTGATATTTAGGGATAACTAGATTTAACGTTCCTGCCGCCCACAAGGCCTTATCGTTAAGACTGAGGCATTGTCATTTTTGACCCAAGGGCAGCTGGAGGGTTATGGTCTTTAACGTGCAGAATTATTAAATTTGAATAAGCATATGCTAAAAGTGAAATAAATATATTACTTGGTCCATAACAGATGAACGGTAAACTGACAGTGCAGTCCTCATTTGACCATCGTCCTGTGTCGTTTATCGCAGCAGCGACACACTGCTTCACACCGGAGTTCGGCTGACCCATCGCCCAGTACTGAAACGTAGAACTGCTCCCATCAGACCAAAGTCTTTGGCGAGACAAACCGATCCACACATCCTTTCCACCCGCAACGTTGGTAATGAGGGTATTTTCTGATTGATTTCTTACACTGTGAGAAGAAAAGAGACAACAAACGTGAGGCTTGAGATGCAAAAAATTTGATTTTAATTTAGAAAATCAAAAACTGATGTCACAATGTGTCTTAATTAGTTTCAAATATAACAGAATGTTTTAAAATAAATAAAGTAAAAAAGACCAGCAAATACGTACAATTTAAAAATTAAACAATTAAATTGTTTAAAAAATAGATCAAGATTAAAACTAAAAATTAAAGGTTTTCTTAATGCAACAAGTGTTTGAAACAGTTAAATAAACAGATGGAATTCAATTCAAAGCAGTCTGCTCCTCCAATAAATAGTGTTAAATTGTTATTTTTATATATGAATGTTTTTGTTCAGTGCCCGGAGATGACTTCTGTTGTGACTTTGCGCTAAATAAATAGGCTGAATTGAATTGAATTAAATAATGTTAGAATTTTACTCTTTATGAGTTTACACTGTAAACTAGCCACCAGGGAGCACAAGTCAGTGCATCTCATGTCAGTCTCAAACCCTAGTGAGGGCTGTGTCAGGAAGGGCATCAGACATAGATTACTTTTTCTAAAACTAATATGCGAGTTCATTTAAGTGACACCCAACTGGGGCTGTCGAGGTGCGGGTTAACAAAGACTGTCACTGGTGTTGTTCACAAACAAGGTGCCGGCCGAAATGGTGCTACTGTTGGTCAAAAGCCACGAGGAGGGAAACGTGTCAGCATACAGAGGGATAAGAGGGAAGTCAAGAAAGTAGGATGGAGGTTGCCACTCTAAATGTGGGGACAATGACAGGCAAAGATACAGAGCTGGCTGGTATGATGCAGAGAAGGAAGGTAAATGCCTTGTGTTCAAGAGATCAAGTGGAAAGCAAGGCTTGCAGCATTGCAGCAGGGTTTAAATAGTTTTACCATGGTGTGAATGGAAAGAGAACTGGAATTGGGGTGGTCCTGAGGGAGGTGTTTACAAGTACGGTAGTAAAAATTAATAGAATGCCAGACAGGGTGATGTGTCTGAAGGTAGATTTAGCAGAACTGATGTTGAATGTTGTCAGTGGTTATGCTCCACAGGTTGGGTGTAATGTGGAGGAGAAAGATACATTTTTGGAAGAAGCTGGATGAAGTTAGAGAGTATTTCCATGGAGGAGAAAGTGATCGGAGCAGACCTGAATGGACATGTTGGTGAAAGAAACAGAGGGGATGTGGATGTAATGGGTGGGTTTGGTGTCAAGGAAAGAAACCAGGAAGGACAGATGGGGGTGGATTTTGTGAAGAGAATAGAAATGGCTGTAGTCAACACATTTTTCCTCAAGCAAGAGGAATACAGAATGACATATAAGAGTGGAGGAAGGAGTGTGCAGGTCAACTACATTCTGTGTATAAGACAAAATCTGCAGGCGATTGGGGACTGTAAGGTTGTGGCAGTGGAGAGCGTGACCAGACAGCATCAGATGTGTGTAGAATGGCTGTTGTTGTGAAGAAGAGAAAAAGAGTAAAATCAGAGAAGTAGACCAAATGATAGAAGATTGTTGTGAGAAATTCAGAGAGGAGCTGTTAAAGGGTGTGGGTGGTAAAATAGATCTTCCAAATGAATGGACTATTACAGCAACATAAATTAGAAAGACAGGTAAGGTACTTGGTGTGTCATCTGGAGACAGAAAATTAAAGATAAGGGAACCTGGTAGCCTGGTTAAAACCAGACCCTGTCCTTCACTTCGCTTTGGACAAGGGTCTGGGATCTCTTAATAGAAAACCGATTCTTGCTGGAGGCGTGGCCTCTGCTGAGGAACAAGACCATTGGATCTTAGAACATTTTTGAACAGGAAAAGCATTCTGCTCCCTCCCCCTCAGAGCCATATATGGTCTGCTTCCTCTGCTCTCGTGAACTTGAGATCTGCTCCACTCCCTGCTGCATGTCGTCTCGCTACCACTGGATATTCTGTGTTTATGGAAATAAAACGTCTTAAAAAATAAAAATAAAACCATGTAGCTCTGGTCCAGCTCACCATAAGGCCAGAAAATATGCAGGGACTCGGGCAGCAACGTAAAACCCAAGTTTAATTCTCTCGTGACAACCTGAGGCTCTTCCTCGTTCATTTCACTCAGCAGAGGGAGAGGAGGAGGGAGCGATTACTTGACTTTTTACAAAAAAAACTCCAGAAAACTCCAGATAAGGGATTAAGAAGGGGAAATTAATACATTTGTGTCAGATATAAAACAGTCCTGCATCGCTTTGAATAAGAACATGCGGGTGCTCGCTGGCTGCGCGCTGGGACAGGACAGGTGGGGGCGTGGGTTAGGGGCCAAAAGCTCCGCTCCTTCTGTTCTCTGATTGGTCCGGTCAAAAATCTACCGGAGAAATCCTTGTGGATGGGAGAAGTCCCAGACTGAGCAGTGAAGGGAAATGAGAATTGAGCGGAGCTGCGTAGGAGGGCGAGGGCCAGGCTAGGAACCTGGTGGTGAAATAGTGAAGTGCAGGAAGCTAGTGAAAGAAACAGCTTAGCCAAGAAGAAATGTGACAGTGAGAGGACTGAAGAGAGGATACAGAGATTTAAGAATATGTAACGTAGAGCAAAGAGGGAGGTGGCAAAGCAGAAGGCATATGATGAGCTGTATGGGAGGCTGGACGCTGAAGAGAGCAAGAAGGACTTGTACTGATTGGCAAGACAGAGGGATCAGGCTGGAAAGGACATGCAGTTGGTTGTTCTTGTTAATGCTCTAACAAGTAAGGAGATTGTGATGTGAAGATGGAAGTATTTTGAGGAGCTAATGAATGAAAAGAACAGAAGCTGGCTATTGGGATGTGGAATGTCACCTCTCTGGTGGGGAAAGAGCCTGAGTTGGTGTGTGAGGCTGAGAGGTTCCGGCTAGAAATAGTCAAACTGGCCTTTTTACATGGCTCTAGTTCTGGAACCAGTTTCCTTGATAGGGGTTGGACACTCTTCCACTCTGGAGTTGCCCTTGCTGAGAGGCACTGAGCAGGAGTGGGCATACTTGTTGCCCCTGTAGCCTGCCTCTATCTACATGTAGGGGACAGGTTCTGACTGTTTGTGCTTATGTAACAAAAAGCCATTCAGATTACCCACTCTTTTTGGAGACCTTGGAGGGGGTACTGGAGAGTGCAGTTCCTAGGACTCCCATGTTCTACTGGGAGACTTCAACGCTCACGTGGACAATGACAGTGAGACCTGGAGGGGTGTGGTTGGGAGGAACGGCCCCCCCGGTATGAACCAGAGTGGTGTTCTGTTGTTGGACTTCTGTGCTCATCATGGATTGTCCACTATGAACAACATGTTCAAGCATAAGAGTGTCCATATGTGCTCTTGACATCAGGACACCCTAGGATGTAGTTTGATGATCGACTTTGTTGTCATCTCATCTGCGGCTGCATGTTTTGAACACTCAGGTGAAAAGAGGGGCAGAGCTGTCCACTGACTATTACCTGGTGGTGAGTTGGCTCAGATGATAGGAGAGGATGTTGGTCAAACCTGGTAGGCCCAAACATGTTGTAAGGGTCAGCTGGGAATGACTGGCAGAGTCTCCTGTGACATGGAGCTTTAACTTCCAACTCAGGGAGAACTTTGAACATGTTCTAGGGGAGGTGGGGGACACTGAGTCCAAGTGGGCCATGTTCTGCACCTCTATTGTCAAGGCGGCTTACCAGAACTGTGGCCGCAAGGTTGTCAGTGCCTGTCACAGTGGCATCCCTCGAACCCGGTGGTGGAGGGATACTGTCAGGCTGAAGAAGGAGTCCCATCAGGCCTCTTTGGCCTGTGCAACCCCAGAAGTAGCTGATGGGTACTGGCAGGCCAAGCGGAATGCAGCTCCGTATGGCTTCGAAGCGATTCTGGTTCACCATCTGGCATCTCAGGCGGGAAGCGGTACGCGACCAAAATCGTTTATAGTAGAGGTGGTGTGCTACTGACCTCAGCTCGGGATGTCATGGGTCGGTGGGAAGAGTACTTCAAAAACCTTCTCAATCCCACCAGCACGTCTTCCACTGAAGAAGCACAGCCTGGGGACTTTGGGTCAAGCTCTCCAATCTCTGGTGCTGAGGTCACCAAGGTGGTTTAAAAGTTCCTTGGTGGTAGGGCTCCAAGGGTGGATGAGATTCGCCTGGAGTTTCTTTAGGCTCTGGATGTTGTGGGGTTGTGTTGGCTTACACAACTCTACAATATTGCGTGGACATCGGGGACAATTCCCCTGGATTGGCAGACCAGGGTGTGGGTCCCCCTATTCAAAAAGGGGGACCGTAAAGTGTGTTCCAACTATAGGGGTATCATGTTCTTAAGCCTCCCTAGTAAGGTCTATGCTGGGTCCATCGAATAGTTGAACCTCAGATACAGGAGGAGCAGTGCAGTTTTTGTCCTGGTCATGGAACACTGGATCTGCTCTACATAGGGTCCTGGAGGGTACGTGGGAGTTTGCCCAACACGTCTACATGTGCTTTGTAGACTTGGAGAAGGACTTGGACCGCATCATCGTAGCACCCTGTGGGGCGTACTCAAGGAGTATGGGGTACCAGGCCCTTTGATACGGACTTTTAGGCCCCTATATGACCAGTGTCAGAGCTTGGTACGAATTGTCGGCAGTAAGTCGGGCTCTTTCCCGCTGAGAATTGGACTCTGCCAAGGTTGTCCCTTGTCACATATTCTATAACGTTATGGAAAGAATTTCTAGGTGCAGCCAAGGTGTCAAGGTGATCCATTTTGGTGGCCTTAGGATCAAGTCTCTGCTTTTTGCAGATAATATGGTCCTATTGGCTTCATCGGGTCGTGATCTAAAGATTTCGATGGAACAGGTCGTAGCCGACTGTGATGTGGCCATGATGAGGATCAGTTCCTCCAAATCTGAGGCCATGGTCTTGAGCTGGAAAAGGGTAGAGTGCCTCCTCTGGGTCGGGGAAGAGGTCCTGCCCCAAGTGGAAGAGTTCAAGTATCTTGAGGTCTTGCTCACGAATGAGGGAAAACTGGAGTGAGAGATCGATAGGCAGACAGGTGCGGCATTGGTAGTGAAGTGGGCACTGTACCGGTCTGTCGTGGTAAAGAGAGAGCCAAGTCAAAAGGTGAAGCTCTCAATTTACTGGTCAATCTACGTTCCTACCCTCATCTATAGTCACGAATGAGCATTGGGTTGTGACCAAAAGAACAAGATCTTGAATACAAGTGGACGAAATGAGTTTTCTTTGCACGGTGTCTGGACTCTCCCTCAGAGATAGACTGAGTAGCTCAGCCATCCGGGAGGGACTCAGGTAGAGCGCTGCTTCTCAGTATCAAGAGGAGCCAGTTAAGGTGGCTTTGGCATTTGGTTAGGATGCCTCCTGGACACCTCCCTTGTGATGTGTTCTGGACATGTTCCACCGGGATGAGACCCAGAGGAAAACCGAGGACCGGAAAATAGTGAGATGTGCTATTAAAGTGACATCCATCTTCAAGGTGGAGGTGGGCTTGTATCAAGGATCTGCTCTAAGCCCCTTCTAGTTTGCTATTGTGATGGATTGACTAACAGATGAGGTCAGGCAGGATCCCAGTGGACTGTAATATTTGCAGATGATCTGTGGTGAGAAAAGAGAGCAAGTGGAAGAGAACTTCAAGTGGTGGAGGTATGCACTTGAAAAAAGAGGAATACAAGTCAGCCATAGTAAGACAGAGTACATGTGTGTGAATGAGAGGGAGGCCAGTGGAACAGTGAGGCTACAAGGAGCAGAGGTCATAAAGGTGAAGGACTTCAAGTACAGTACTTGGGGTCAACTGCCCAGGAAAAAGGAGAGTGTGGTAAAGAGATGAAAAAGAGAGCAGGCAGGATGGAGTGGATGGAGAAAACATCCATTTGTGATTTGTGACAAATGGATGACAGCAAAGGTCAAAGGAAACATTTACAAGACAGTGGTGTGAACAAGAATGCTTTATGTTTTGGGGACAGTGGCACAAAAAAAAAAAACAGGAGACAGAATTGAAAGTGGCAGAAATGAAAATATTGAGGTTCTCCTTAGGAGTGACAAGGATGGATAAGATTAGGAACAATATCTTCAAAAAGCAGCAAATGTTGAATATCTGGGAGATAAAAGTTAGAGAGGACAGACTGAGATGGTCTGGGCATGTCCAGAGGAGGGACAGTGGGTATGTTGATAGAAGAGTATTAGAAATGCAACGGCCAGGAAAAAGACAAAGAGGAGATATATGGATGCATTTAGAGAGAACATGGAGGTAGTTGGAGTGAGTATCAAGGATACAGAGAACAGGGTAAGATAGAGGATGACTTGCTGGGGCAACGCACGACGAGAGATAAGCCAAAAGAAGAAGATGAGTGACCACCTTACCTTGCCAAGTCAACGTAATTCTCTCTGCAGAATTTCTGAGCATCAGTCCAATTCAGTAATGTGTTACTTAGAACATAGGATGGTGAACCATTTAAATAACCTGCAAATCAATGTTTGAAACAACAAATAAACAATGTTAGAGTGATTTCATAGAAAGATAGAGATTTTGTGTTACAGTTTCTGATCTAGGTTCAATGAAAGAAAACACTGCACATATAATCAACATTAAGAGATTTCTGAAGGACATCAAAATGATCTATTTGTTGTTTCTCACTAAATAAAAAACTCACCATTGTAACAAACAAAAGGTAGCTTTGAGCTGCAGTAATCGTCAGCCCAGGTGCCAACAAATGGACTTGCACTTAAAAGTACAACACAGTCCTGTTTTCCATCGTAATTGTAGGGCTGGTTGATGTACCAATTTCTAAATGTGGTCTCTCCTTCGCCATAGAAGTTGCTGTCACTTAGAGACCATTTCCAGCTGTTTATCAAGTCATCATGAAGACCGATCCAAACAAGACCTGTTCAAAAACATGTTCAGAGTGGCAATCATGTTTTTAAATGTAAGCTGAACAAAAAAAATTGTTTATGTTGTCAAACATACTGTACATTCCATTTTTAAGTCACTCACTTGTGTCATAAGAAGTGGTGCTGATAACAGCACTAACATCAGTTGTGTTTTCTATAGTGGCCAGGTCAGTGTAGTTCTGTCTGCAGTAACTCTGAGCGCTGGTCCAGCTCAGTGGTGTACTCACAAAGTAGTAATGACGGGTCTGGGCGAAGGCAACACCGAGCGGTGCTCCTGAAACAAAACATGTTCAAGCTAATGGTACCTTGTTTCATTTTACAGTGACTAGATATTGGAATTAAAGCAGATCCAACAGATTTTGACAAAACATCATTTTCTCTAGAATTTTTGTAAGCTAGGTTATTGAAAACCTGCATGTAGTTTGACTAAATACAAGTTCAGGTATGACAGAGTTATTTCTGATCCATTAGTACAGATCAGAGATCAGAGTTTCTTTATTGTCATTCGCACCACATGTGATACATGTGGTGGAACAAAAGTATGTACACAGGGTCCCAGTTACATCCAACAATAAAATATAGAAGAAAAACAGTAATAAGATCTAAGATATGAACTAAGAAAAACATCAGCTAAAAATATGCTAAGCAATTGCATCAAACACTAAAAACAATACACCAAACAGCAGCACGAACATGAGTCTGTGTGAGCAGGTGAGCACGAATGAACACAGCAACATGAAACAGATCAGGAGCAACACAATAGGATTTTTCGTATTGATTATCCTGGTTAGAGATTCATGAGCCTAACAGCTTCAGGATAGAAGCTGTTCCTCAGTCCAGTGGTTCTACACTTTATGCTCCGCAACCTCCTTCCTGAGGGGAGCAGGGCAAAAAACGTGTGTGCTGGATGAGTGGAGTCCTTCATGACGCAGGTGGCCCTCTTCCTTCATCTGGAGGTGTAGATGTCTGATGGTGGGGAGGCTGACTCCAACATTTCATTTCATTTCATTTATTCATTTATATAGCACTTTACACAACCACGGTGGTGGTGACCAAAGTGCTTAACAAAAAACAGTGCAGTACTTAAAAAGACAGATTAAAAATCAAGAAAAACACAACATAAAAGCAAAAATAAAACCAGAAATGTCACCACATATTTAATTACTAAAAGCCAGTTTGAATAAAAAAGTCTTAAGCTTTGATTTAAAAGGGCCAAGTTCAGTAATCTGGCGTAGCTCAAGTGGGAGTGTATTCCAGAGTCGAGGTGCGGCCGCAGAAAAGGCACGGTCACCCCAACGTTTATATTTTGTCCGTGGAACAGAGAGCAGGAGCTGGCTATCTGACCTCAGAGACCTGGAGCGGGCGGGGAAACTTAACAACTCCGTTATATAAGTAGGAGCGAGGCCATTCAGAGCTTTAAAAACAAATAATAAAAGTTTAAAATCTATCCTAAAACGGACAGGAAGCCAATGTAGTGAGAATAAAACAGGTGTGATGTGGTCCCATCTAGGAGTGTTGGTTAAAAGGCGAGCTGCTGCATTCTGAACAAGCTGGAGGCGGCTCAGTGTTGACTGAGGCACACCAACATACAGAGCGTTACAATAATCGAGCCTAGAACTGATAAAAGCATGAACAGCCTTCTCCAAGTCACAACGGTTTAAAAAGGGTTTGACCTTTTTTAAAAGACGTAAATAAAAAAATCCAGACCGGACAACAGAGGCGATGTGTTTGTCAAAATGTAAAGCCTTATCAAAGGTCACTCCAAGGTTTTTCACACTGTCACTGAAGTTAATATTCACATTTCCCAGGCCAGTTGCATCTTTGTTACCAAATAAAATCCATTCTGTTTTACTGTCATTTAAAAATAGGAAGTTATTGTTTAGCCAATGTTTGATTTCAGAGATGCAGTCAAAGAGAGAACACATTGGGTTACTGGATCCAGGCCTTAATGGTAAATAGATCTGCAAATCATCTGCATAAAAATGAAAGTTGACATTGTGTTGTCTTATAATAGATCCAAGTGGCAACAGGTACAAGGAAAAGAGCAGAGGGCCCAAAATGGAACCCTGGGGCACCCCACACAGAAGAGGGGCTGTAGAGGAAGAGTAGCCATTGAGCAAGATAGACTTCTGTGCAGCCTTCACCCCTTTCTGCAAAGCTTTTCTTTCTGCAGCTGTGCAGCCTCTATGCCACATGATGATGCTGGCGCATAGGATGCTTTCCACTAGGGGTGTAACAGTACGCTAAAATCACATTTTGGTTTGGTTCAGTTTCAAGGAGGGCTTGGTTCGGTTAATTTTCGGTACAACAAAGGCCAAAATAAAGACTTACAAATTGTTTATTTTGAAAATATAATAATAATAATAATAATAATAATGTCTATTCCTGTCATCTGCGTATGTTCCCATACACAGACGAAATTCGTCTCTGCATTTAACCCAACCACCTACCAGGTGGTGCAGTGAGCAGCCCGAAAGCGCCGGGGAGCTGGAGAAATAGGTGTGCACTCATAGACACCCCAAGCTGGGTAGTGGCCGGGGCGCGAACCCGCGACCTTCGGATCCGTAGTCAAAAGCCCTGCCACTAGACCATCTTGGCTCCTTAGTAAACAATAATGTATGTTTGTATATAAATAAATAAAAGCAACCTATTTGGATGATATTTTAAATAAACGGTACCCTTTACAATAAATAAACTATACTAACAACAATAAAAATTTTAACAAATACAATAACAGTGAGAACTAGAACAATAAGCAGCAAGAGACCATTTACAATTTAGCTAATTAAGTTTTAAGTTTTTGGCCCAAAAGACCAACTTTTCGACATTTTCTGCCAAAAGTTGCATATCTCCAGCGGAGAGAAAACCTGTTCACTAGCAGCAGAGGTAGCAAGAATGGAGATAGTGCTTTGCTAATTTTGCAGTGTGGCTGTATTTGGCCTCATTGTCTTTCCACCAAAGAAGGTCAGCTTCAAGGGAAGGGCACCCTGAAGCTCTGTACTCACAAACTTCTTCTTGGACCTGCTCCAAAAGTGACTTGCTATTTCCCACCTGTCCTTGGAAAAGTTCACCAAAGAGTTAAGTCGTTACAGACTTCTTAGATGGAGGGGATCTGCTTGGTTTCCCTGAAGAAGAAGAAGACTCAGCTGCTATCTCAGTGACATCCTCAGACTGCAAACACAACAAGGTACCGTAAAAACATTGAGTTAATAAGAATACAATTTTAAATTAAAAAATTAATTAGATCATAAAAATACAATAAAAATACCTCTTCTTGAATGGCCATTTCTGTTAGGAGGTGGTTGAAAATCCTCTCCAGGGCTTTAAATCTGGGGTCCAGAGCTTGTTGACAGTATCAGTTTTAGCTTTTTCATAAAGTGCTGGTATAACTTTTTGGCTAATGTATTGACGTGATTGGATGTTTTAGGCAGTGGGGCTCAAGAACTTTAATCATATGCTTAAAGCTGGCGCATGAAGAACAGAATACAGATGTAGATCCATAGCGATAGACTCCTACAGCTTGTGTTATTGCCTTGGACCGATCTGAATTACATGATAAAGGTTGTTTAAATGCTGCTGTTATCGGTCTTTGCACCAAGCTGCTTTTTGTCCTTGTAGAAGAGACATTCACGTTTGGATGATGTCATTTCAAGTGTGTTAACAATTTAGACGTGTTGCCTGCTGCATATCCAATCTTCGTGAAACAATGTCAACACACAGCTTTGGATTTGTTCACTTGTTTTTTAACAAGAAAGCCATAATGTTCCCAATCAGGAGACCGCAACAAGATGCTAGGATGCTACTGGTACTTGTGTTGCAAGACTATGCAACAGTTAATGGCGCCGTGCTGAAACACTCTTAGGAACTTTAGTTCCGCGGCGCATAATCTCTCGTTAATAAAATTTAATGAGTGAAAAAAATAACCGAAATGGTACGTACATGGACCGAACCAAACATCCCAAACCGAAACAGTTCAATACACCCACGTGTACCGTTACACCACTACTGTCCACTGCACACCTGTAGAAAGAGGTGAGGACTGTGCTTCCCAGACCAGCTCACCTCAGCCACCTGAGGAAGTAGTCTCTGATGATCTCAAAAAGGTAAGTCTGGTCCTCTGGACATTCAAAAAACAAAACAAAAAATATTGTAGAAAAGTTTCGTCTTTTGTCCGAAAGACTTCCTCACTCTGAGCTGCTGTATTCAGCTCAGTCTTATAAATAGCACCCTCTCACAGTGGATCAACCAGTTTGCTGATGACAGCCGAAACCAGCTGCTCACATGATCAAGGAGGACCATCAGCCTAACGATGGATCGTTAGCACCCTGATGGTTGTTTGCTATTCACAGAGGGCTGAGTGATACTAGCAATAACAGCATTGTAAGAGGGGGACAGTTGAACCCGGAGGCCTCCACCTCTGTTTAATGATGGACGGTTTCTTTTCACAAAGATGGCCTCCTTTACTCCTCTCTCAAACCATTGTTCCTCTCTATCAAGGATGTGAACATCTTCATCCCTGAAAGAGTGACCGCTGGCCTGGAGATGAGTGTAGACTGCAGAGTCCTGACCTGATGATGTTGATCTTCTGTGCTGGGCCATCCTTTTGGCCAGTGGCTGTTTAGTTTCCCCGATATAAGACTGATCACAGCCCTCCTGACACTGAACAGCATACACAATATTACTCTGTTTGTGCCGGGGGACTGGATCTTTGGGATGAACCAGTCTTTGCCGTAATGTATTTTGGGGTTTAAAAGCCACTGGGACGTTGTGTTTAGAAAATAAACGTCTCAATGTCTCTGAAACTCCCGCAACATACGGAATGACCACTGGTCTGGGTCTGGGTTCCTTCTTTTCACCTGATGGTTGGCTGGAGTCCTGTTTGGGTTTCTTCTCTGCTTTCAGGAAGGCCCAGTTAGGATATCCACATTTCTCTAGAGCCTGTTTTGTGTGTGATTTCTCCTTCTGTCTGGCTCCTGAGTTAGTGGGGACGCTGTCTGCTCTGTGGTACAGAGTCCTGATGACTCCTAACTTGTGCTCCAGAGGGTGATGGGAGTCAAACTGTAAATACTGGTCTGTGTGGGTGGGTTTGCGGTACACCTCAGTTTGCAAATTTCCTCTATCAGAAACTGAGACCTCACAGTCCAAGAAAGCCAACCTGCCATTTTTTACATCTTCTCGTGTGAACTTGATATATTTATCCACAGAGTTGATGTGATCAGTGAAATGTTGGACTTCCTGAGATTTAATTTTAACCCAGGTGTCGTCAACATACCTGAACCAATGACTTGGTGGTCTCCCTGAAAAGGACGTCAAGGCTCTCTTTTCTACCTCCTCCATGTACAGGTTGGCAACAATAGGAGAAACTGGAGACCCCATAGCACACCCATGTTTCTGCCTATAATATTGCTCCCCATATGTGAAGTAGGTTGACTGCAGGCACAGTTTCAAGAGTTGACACAGTTGTTCTGTGGAAAGTGTGGTC